>CP139502.1:200472155-200567331 GCA_021014915.2 Artemisia tridentata subsp. tridentata
ATGTGAAGGAAATTGTCGCAAGGCATGGTGTGCCTATTTCTACCATCTCTGATCAAGATAGTCGTTTCACGTCTAACTTCTGGAAGTTGCTCAAGGACGCATTGGGAACCGACCTCGACATGAGTAGAGCTTATCATCCTCAGACTGATGGTCAGAGTAAAAGGACCATTCAGACGTTAGAGGACATGCTGAGAGCCTATGTGATTGACTTCGGGAATGGATGGGATAGGCATTTGCACCATATGAAGCACTTAATTGTCGTAAGTGCAGATCGCCAATATGTTAGGCTGAAGTCGGAGAAAGCCAACTTACCGGACCAGACCTAGTCCACGAGACTACTGAGAAAATTGTACAGATCAAGACACGAATGCAAGTGGCTCGTGACCGTCAAAAGAGCTATGCCGACAAGAGGTGAAAACCTCTTGAGTTCCAAGTGGGTGATAAAGTGATGTTAAAGGTCTCGCCATGGAAAGGCGTGATAATATTTGGTAAACGTGGGAAGTTGAACCCTCGTTATATTGGACCTTTGGAGATTCTTTCCAGAATCGGGCCGGTAGCCTACCGAATCGAACTGCAGTTCGAGCTCAGCGCTGTGCATGACGTTTTTCATGTTAGCAACTTGAAAAAGTGCTTATCTGAAGATAACGCTGCCATTCCCTTGGATGAGATTCAGCTTGACGAGGAACTGAAATTCATCGATTAACCGATTGAAATCATGGACCGGGAAGTTAAACGACTAAAGCGGAGTCGTATCCCAATTGTGAAGGTCCGTTGGAACTCTTGCAGAGGTCCCGAGTACACTTGGGAGCGAGAGGATGAAATCAAGCGAAAATATCCCCATCTCTTTTCGAACTCATCGAGTAACGCGAATTGAAATCTGAGACGGATTTCACCATTAGCTGGGGAGACTGTGACAAATTGTAATTTTCACACATTAAGTTAATAATAAATATTTATTTATTATTTTTAAGCCGAGCATTTCTATGCGCAATTTCATGTTTCTGAGCATTTCTGAGCATTTTTGGGAGCTGTCCCACATACTGTAGCTTACAGTCCCTGGTGAAAAAGTTTATTTTTGTTAGTAAGAATAAATTTTTATATTTCTGATAGTTACTGACAAGTTTCGTAATTAACTGAGATGCTTTCTCGTATTTACTGAAAAGAAACCCCACACGCGAACCGACAACACAATATATATGGTAGCCGTCGAATAAATGCATTTTTGAGCAAATGATAATATTTTATTATTATTATGATGAAAACATCAATAAAAACTTTATTCTGCGTATACGTGTCCAAAAATGTCAAACCGGGAATTTACGGTAACATTTAAGCTTAAACCGACACACGATACACCAACGAGGAACAAAAATACTCCCCCCCTTGCTCCTTGTCGTTTCTGCCACATTCCACACCAAGACAAGATGATTTGATACTAATATCTTCATTAGTGGGTGATGACTTAGCATATATTTATTTTTATACCCCATTAGTAACACACATTTTTATCCATCCAACTTACCTAGATTATTTTTCCCTTCCAAGAACCCTCAAACTCTCGGCCTAACACTTAAATTCAAGATCTACAAAAACCTAGTAAAGTTTGAACTAATCGGGGTGTACTTTCAAGTGTTTTGGGTTAATCGGAACGTATTGTGGGTAAATTTGTTGCAATTTGGTGTGTTCTTAGGTCTTTCTACCACTCGAATTTGTCTCAAACTTTGTAAGGTTCTTCAAAACTTGTTCAATCTTGCTCTTTACATGTTCTTGTGATGTTTAAAAGTGTTACCAAGTGCTTATTATGTATGTTTTGCTAAAATGAAAAAGTTAGGGTTTGATGTATAGTTTATAGTGCTCGACTTCTTAGTGATTTTTATACAAGTTATGATATTTCTTGCTTGTGTGGTAAATCTTGTTGCTTGTGGTACTAGTTTGATGATACAAATGTGATTAGTGCTAATTACGCGAGTTTAAGACGAAATATACACTTGTATGTATATATATATATAAATTGGCACACTTTTAAAAGAAATAATTATTGGGGTTTTGAAAAACATAAAATTTTGGCTCTAGTGGTGAAATGGTGAAATTAGTGCTTAATAGCTTATTTTGGATAACATATTGAATAAGCTATAGCTTATTGTGTTTTGGCTTATTTGGGTCAAAAAGGCTCATACGACACCTATTGGGCTGAGCCCAATATGTTTTGGCCTTAGTTGACCATTTGACTTTATGGCTTATTTGTAAGTGCTTATTTGGCTTATTTAAAAATTGTTACGAAAGCTATTCGGACTAAAAGGGCTTAAAGGTTTAAAACTTTTTTGGTCTTATGAAAGTCTCGACACAAAATGGGCCAAGCCCATGTGTTTTCGGCCTAGGGTTGACTTTTTGACCAAATGGCTTATTTGATGTGCTAAATTGATTTTTAGAAACTTAACGATATATATATCGTAACTTAAAAAGGTTAAATGACTTTTGGGCTAAACTTGGACTTTTCGGCCTAATAAATATTTCAGATAACAAAAATGAGTTTTCAAATATTTTTCGACCTTTTATAAATATTTGGACTTATTAAAACGTTATATATCGATTAAAACCATTTTGGACTCGTTTTGACACCTTAAGCCCAATAAGACATATAAATGGGCTTTTCGACCCAAAATTGTAGTTGTTGACTTTTTATTGACTTTTGAAAGTATTATGACTAAATGCTGACTACTGTACCGGAAACTATAATTAATAAGTAATCGTAACGAAAAATATAGTTATAACGATAAATATACATTTTGGACTAGTTTTGCAAATATAGTTAACGAAAGTGATTATTTGAGGAAATTGCAACACTTGGGAAAAATAGAAAAGTTTGAATAAACGAATGGGTCATGCCCGATTTTTCTAAAATTTCGACACTTAGAATATTTTCGGATGAATACTGACTAAAAGACGAAACGGATTATTTTTATTATTAAAAATATTAATTCTTCTAAATTAATATTTTTAAACCTAATAAGATTTGTGAATATACTTTTGGTATTTATACATTTACATTTATTTAATTTCTCAAAATTAAATACTTATGAATTTCTTTATAATTATCATTATATTATAAATAATCACAATATTTATAATATAATAATACCCCACTATCACCATTACCATATTAATCATTAAATATCTATTTAATTAATTATAAATCTTAATTAATTTAATACTTAATTATTAAATATATATATATGATAATATATATATATATATTACTTACGCATATATATATATATATATATATATATATATATATATATATATATATATATGATATATATATATATATATTACTTACGCATTTTGCGACGACAAGCACTAAGCACGGAAGTTCCGTCGCACGTATTTTCACCGTACAGTTTCACCATGAGCCATCCCCAAAGAGTCTTAAACGATGAACTATTTTGAAATGTATCTTACCACACAGCAAGCAAGAAATACACGAGCACTTGATACACGTAAACCTTTCAATTGAGTTAAACATTTAAAACACGAATATTTCGCTAAGACTTACCATACTGATCTTGGTCGCGTGTCGGAGCGGTTGCACTATGTTGTTGTTGATTAGCAGATTGCTATTGATATTAAGGTGAGTTTATAGCCCCGTTTTTATATGTATTGCTTTTATAAACCTTGGGGTGAGAAACATGCAAAACTGTTTTCATGGACCAAAATGAACTTTGTTTTTATACACACTTGTATGCCGATAACCTAAGTTTGTTGAATCCCATTGCGCCCACAATCCTCAACTGTCAATTCATGCTTGGAAGTGCGTATGATATAAATAGATCTATTGGGGGTGACTCCCCCGTTCAGTTGGCCCAGCAGGTCAACGCGAACGTATACCATGTCAGAATTTGCTGAGTGTCTGGGGATTAACACTCGCGGGCACCCTTTATTTTCTATGCCAGCTTGGCATATTGTTTGTCTAGTTTCGGTTGGATGAGCTTAGTGTTTGCATACCGAATTAGTGTGATTGCTGAATTATTTGCTATGTTCCATATGTGCTTATTTACTTTAAACCTACAAACTCACCAGCGTTAGCTGACTTTTAGCATGTTTTTCTCAGGTATTTGAGAATGTGTTTACTGAAGGCAGGGCATGGCAATGGTCATAAGTTTGTTGGAAATGTTTTTGCTTATACGTTAAACTCTGAATTTGGGACCAATTTGTTAAATGGGCTTCATTTTAATTGAGTTAAACTTGATGTATGACAATTTAACTTTGGAAATGTAAACTATTTTAAAATGGATTTTAATCCGTTCTCTATATCTTTTTGTTGTGATTATCGATTTAGTAGCACCCAAATATGTATGCTTCCGCAAATCCTGATTTTGGGGGTGTTACATACATTACCATGAGAGGTGTTGTGGGAGACGCAAGGTTCGAATAATATATAGAAATCTAGTATACGATGAGAGCATGAATGGTTATTCATATCTTTAAGTTGTTTCCCTCGTACTACTAAAGAATTTACTCACAAAAAGGCTTGGTACCTAATATCTCGTGGGTCCGAATTGGTTAGTAATAAACATCCTTTGGATTTACACGCATAAGATGAGGGTGTCATCAAGGAGTAAAAACTCCACGGATGTAAGTCACGTTGAATTTATTCCAAGTTATATAAGAATTAATTTGGTTATATTTTATTTAAAATTCATTAATAATCAATGAGATTAAGAAAAATTAGGTTTTCTAAATAATACAACTAGACCCATTTTAGAGATTTCACAAATTTAATTTGTTTTGATTTACTTGTTGATGCCTCAAATGAATTAAAATCTAGACCCGTTTTATCTCCGTATGCCTTTTGGCTATTTAATAAATCTTTAAGTGAATGAGAACTCTTTTTAAATTTAACTAACTCATTAGCCTTTTCCTTAAGCTTCTCAATTTCAATTTTATGATCTTGACACATTTTACATTCTAGATCAATTTCTATACCACTTTCAAGTCTAGACATTTCATCTTCTAAAATAATTTCTTTTTCTAATTTACTCTCAAAAGATTCTGAAGATTCATTTTCCGGTAATATTTTTAGACTCATGTTGCAAAGAGATTCGAAATCATTTTCTAATTTAGAAAATTCTAGAATGAATGTGTCAAAACAAAAATGCTCGATTTTGGAATGAACCTCACTTGAAGTTTCAACCATTTGACATACTTCGTATTCAGGACAATCGTTGTCTTCTTCATTACTATCACTCAATGTTTCTACAATGAGTTCTCTTTTAAAATTACTCATGTAGTTCTTGATGGCATTACCTTCATAAAAAATATTTAAACGAGTAACACTAATATTTAATCTATTAGAAGTGCTATCTATAGATTCGTCCTTAGAAATGACGAATTGTCCATATCTTTGTTCAAGATCAATTTTGTTATCTTTGACTTGACTATTTTCTTGATAAAAGTTTAAAAGGCTTTTCCAAATATCACTTGTTGTTTGACACATTAAAATTCTTTCATATTCATTTTTCAGCAAAGTTTTGTAAATTAATATTTTGTCTTCAATATTTTTTTAAAATTTTCTTTTAAAATCATCATTTTGATTGTTGAAATTTATTTTCGTTGGTTAAAAATCACCAATTGAAATGACATACCAAACATCTTGATAAATTGATTTCACATAATTTTCGAATATATTTTTCCATTGAATAAAATTATTTTTTTCGAAAAATGGTGGTTGTTGTAAGGAGTTCCCTTCTAAATATCTTTCAGACTCCATAGATCGATTCAAGTTTTAAAATACAGTATATTTTAAAGATCTTGAGTGACCTACTCTGATAAGAATTGTATAAACTAGAAGGGGGGGGGGGGGAGGGTTTGAATAGTTTCACCGTATTTAATTACGTTTTAAGAACTTTTGAAAACTTTTATTGTTTTTCAAAATTGTTTGATTCGAAGTTATTTGGTATCGATTATAAAACAATAGATATGCACGAAGTAGGAAATAAAGAAGTGTAAGAAAGGTAAAGGAAAGAAACAACCAAACCGAGATACGGAGATTTATATTGGTTCGGCTACGAAGCTCAGTCTTCGCCCTACTCCACTCCCCAAGTATCACACTCGAGAGTTCACAATCACTATGTCAACAAACTCCCTTTAGGTGGAGAAATCATACACCAAAGCTTACACCAATTTACGACACTAAGCGGAATGTCGAGTACTAATCCTAGCTAGAACCAATCTACACAATAGCACACACCGCTACACGGATGTACACCTCGTCTACTTGGACTTTCACACGATCTAAGTCTTCACATACACTTCATAGACTTTCACCTAGTCCACACCAAGACTCACACTAAGTCCTAGTCTTCACACACCGGTACACGGACTCACACTAATTCCTAGTCTTCACACACCGATACATGGACTCACACTAAGTCCTAGTCTTCACACACCGATACACGGACTCACACCAAGTCCTAGTATTCACACACCTAAACACGGACTCACACCAAGTCTTAATCTAAATACACCACTTCATGGACATACACTTTGTCCAAGTCTACACTAACACACCTAATCTTGACTCACACACAAGTCGGATACACTAATATATAATATTGACAAATGAGAGAGTTTAGAGGAAGAAGAGAATCGTGTTAGTGCAAATATTACGATATTTAAACTAAACGGTTTCCTCAGTTTTAATAATGAGAAATATGTAACTTGTAATGCATAACATAAAATGTGCAAGTTACTTGTAGGCACAAATCATCAATACATACTTACATCAACATCTCTCGACGTCTCATGTATGCCTCAATAGAGTCGTAGATTTTCATCCCGACGTAAATCACTCAAGGTATGAACAAACAAATTTAAACTTGATGGATGATCAAAGAAATAATTTTTTTTCTAAACTTCACATTTTTAATATGACAAAATTTTCTCAAAAATACATTTTACAAATTATTTTTGAATTAAAAAGAAATGTTTTATTTTGAAAAATAAGTTTAAAAGTCCCAACAACTATTTTCCCCCCAAATCAGCTCCAAACTTCCCCAAATAAACTTTCACCACTAAAGACAAAAAGAGGAGCATTTTTGTCTGGCACGGTACCATGGTACCACTAAATTTAGTGGTACCGTGTCCTCATAACGGCTAGTTTTTTATTTGCTCATAAATAGTGAACCATTTTACACTTCCAACTTGATTTTTCCAGTTAGTTTTCTCTGGTCTAATCCTTTCTTACTTAGATCACTTTCTTTGATCATTTAGAGAGTCTTAGTTTGTTTTAAGAGTGATCCTTTCATCCAACCAAGAGATCACCTTCATTCCTCTACTAGTGTAAGAGAAGAACACATAGTATCATAAAGATACAAAGTGTTGTGGTTATAGTTAGAGCACTTGTAACCATAGTTGTCAAAATCGTGATCCTGATTGTAGGATCGTACGATCCTACGATCCTACACACAAAAAATGATCAGGATCTTAACAAGATCGTAATTCAATTAGGATCGTATCAGGATCGTAGGATCGCACGTAGGATCGTAGGATCGGATCGTAAGATCGTAGGATCGCCTATTTTTTTTTATTTTTTCTACATTAACTTATTATGCATAAGTCCATGTCTTAAAGCCCAATGAATAAGAATTCTTCATGAAAGCTATTATTTTGATGTTGTTAATTGATTATCTTTTACAAGATTAATGTGTGTCAAATCATTATGCTTTTATGGATTATTTAGAAATAATTTAGATGTGTCTTTTCGGGTTTATTATGAAAAATGATTTCGTGTTTTGTAACATGTCAGAAGCTTGTTTTTTAAGTAAACCATCTAGATACTTGACCCAATTTTGTTCATAATTTATTTTATGTTTCATATAAAAGCATGAATTATATGTTAAAAATTTTCAGTAATATTATCAGAATATCCTAATTTAATTTATTTGATTATCAAGAAAAAAAAATATTGTGTTGCCCTCTATTATAAATTATGTCGTTTCATTTTCAGATACAATCCATTTATCTTTTTGCATTAATCTATATACTGTAATAAAAAAAGTCACAAAATCACGTACCAATAAACTAACACTATATTTTTGCATTAATCTAAATGTGATCACGAAAAACCTATAATAAAAAACATTGAACAAGAAGTAGGTGCAAGTATGTAGTAACTTTCTGCAAGTGAGCATTGCAATATATCTAATATTCTACTACTACGGTACTTGAACATATAACT
This sequence comes from Artemisia tridentata subsp. tridentata, assembly GCA_021014915.2. Classification (NCBI taxonomy): domain Eukaryota; kingdom Viridiplantae; phylum Streptophyta; class Magnoliopsida; order Asterales; family Asteraceae; genus Artemisia; species Artemisia tridentata. Next base: position 200,480,395 of record CP139502.1, read on the forward strand.
TTTTCTTTTATCATCCATTTAGATTCGTTTATCAAATAAAATATTATATAGAAATATAAAACTACAACCCATATACAAAAATATATAAATTTTCATAGGATCTTACGATCCCGATCCGATCCTACGATCACGATCTTGCAAAGCCGAAAACGATCCTAGGTAGGATCCCGATCCTGACAACCTTGCTTGTAACACTTGTTACATACTTATTGTATCCTTGCATACATCAAGTTTATTTTTCTTTTGAGAGTTTGTGAGAGTGGATCATTGTGATCTTGTTGAGATCTTTGAGATCTCTTATATCTTGTGGGCTTGTGTATTGATCAAGTGGATCAAGGGTAGATCGGGTAGATCGAGTCAAGTGAGAGTAGATCATTTTTACCTTGTTGAGATCTTGAAGATCTCTTGTAGCTTGTGGGCTTGTGTATTGATCAAGTGGATCAAGGGTAGATCGGGTAGATCGAGTCAAGTGGGAGTAGATCATTATGATCATGTTGAGATCTTGGAGATCTTTTGTAGCTTGTGGGCTTATGTGTTGATCAAGTGGATCAGGGGTAGGTCGGGTGGATCGTGAGTAGATCGTGTGGATCGTGGTAGATTGGTACTAGCTAAGATTAGTACTCAACATTTAACTTAGTGTTGTAAATATGGATAAGCGACGTTGTATGGTTTTCTCTGCCTGAAGGGAGCTTATTGATTAGTGAAGTAACTCTCGAGTTGGGTACTCGGGGAGTGGAGTAGGGCGAAGAGGACCTTCGTGACCAAACCACTATAAATCATCGTGTCTGGTTTGCGCTTTCTTTACTTATCTCTTTACTTTTATTATAATCTTTATCGCTTTATATTTATATTTGCATTGCATTTATGTTTGTGTGCTTTGTTGCTTATATTATGTTGATTATGTTTGTGTCATGGTTTGATTGTGTTTATGTTGTAGTTTACTTTATACCATCTCTAGATGTTATATGATCATTGTTGACAGTTTTCATATTACGTCACTCTTGATCGGGCATTTGATACAAAATTTTTTTAAGCTTTCAAATGGAAACGTATTCACCCCCCTCTATGGTTTCCACAATTGGTATCAGAGACAGGTTTCTTAAATTTTTGAAACAAATGGTTTTCAAAATTGAGTACAATCCATGTATCAAATTACCCATGAAGGTGATAAAATATGAAAAGTATTTACTTGCTTAATACTTACAAGTTTTGTTGTTAAGTATACTTTGTCATACTAGCTTGAAGGTTTTCTTAAACCAGTAAAAGAATAGAGTTTGTAAGTGTCCGGTCATGTCTTTAGAAAGAGTCGTAAAGTCATGCGGTTTTGAAAGGAGTGTTTGGGACAAACCATTATTTTGTAGTAAAAGTATTGTCATAAATGTCTTTTTCTTAGTCCTAAACTTGAAAATGTTACTTAATATATATTTTATATACTCGGTATTTAGTTTATTAAGTTTTACATTTTTTCGTTATGTCAAATACTTGTTTGTGATGAGAAAATTGGTTTTGTTCAAAACTATAATAACAGGTCACGGTACCATTAAATATAACGGACGGTACTATTAAAAACATACGGTACCGCTAAGTTGAACGGTACCTTCGTCTGTTTTTCAAAATTGGGTAATTTTCAAAAATTCGTATAAAATCAACCGTAAATACGTAGGAGTTGTGCCACCTATCTTTTTAAATGTAATTGAGTCTACTTTCATTTAAAAATACTTTTAGAAAATGATTGTAAAGTAAAGTTTACGAGAGTCTTTGATTCGTAACAGAGAGTCTTTTTCGATCATGTCGATTGCACAAATTTTTTATTCAAATTACAAAGAGAACATCACACATTGATGTATTTATATTTTCAAAGTGTTGAACTTGATCAAATTTTGAAATGGGGTGGAAAATAATTCATTTTCAAATAAAATCAAGCTAAGTGTACATTGTTATACTTAATACACAAAATGACGATAAGTATTTTTGTGTGTTATGCTAAATGACTATTTGTTTTTCTTTGTGTCCTAGTATTGTTAGTTAATATTTTTTTTTTGTGTGCTTATTGTTATCTTTAGTTGAGCTAATTATATCTATAATCACAAGCGTTTGTGTTTTCGACATTTTGCATGTTTTAAAATGTTTTAGTAACCTTCTTAGGAATAGAAACTAAGTTGGTTGATCATGTGTGTCAAAAGATATGGTCTTACACAATTATTTTTCCAAAGGTTTAAGTGTAAAATATATATCACCTAAAAATATTTAACACTTTCATTAAATCCGTAACATGATCTCTAAAACATTACATCCTCTTATCTTGCTTGACCATGGGTTGTCTAAACAAGATAAAAGATCATATAAATACATTAGTATTTAAGTAAAAGAAAATGTATTGAACTTGCATTGATCTAATACACACAAAAAGTTTTAAACATTTAGTGTTTTACGTATGTTGTAAAAAATGGTTAAAATAATTATTTTTATACTCATGATATATCGAAAACTAAGAATATTATACTTAATAATATAAATAGTTTTTCGCAAATAAAACTAAATGACAATATCGAAGTAGCAAGTTAATATGTCACTAACCTCACACATACAACTAGTACTAGAATAAATGGAACACATTCCTTAAATTTTTATTTTTTAAAGGAGTGATCGTGAGGGTCAAGAAAGATTTCGTGTACATATCAATTCATTATTCAAATTATGATTGATATCATCATCGAATCTAATTGACAAGTTTTCGAGTATGGACATGTAATTGGAGTCATTATTTGTCTAGCTTCAATATAACATCAAAATATAACGAAATATATTATCTTGAATCTACATACTCAATTACACTCGGTTGTTATGAAAATAGTGACTTCCTCTCAAGAAGAAAATAATATGCATCGGATCATAACTCACACTTGTTTTGAAGATGCCATATTGAGTCTTCTTGTCCAATGGTTGTGTTCCAAACATTAAACTAATATGTTTAAAAGATGCATAAAATACACAACTAAGTAGGATTGACAACTTGGATGTTTCATCCGAAATATACAAGTAATTTACATTGCAATGCAATTAGTAAATGTGTCATTTTCGAAAAATCAAACACGAGTAAACAAACAACATATGTAAACTTTGCTCATGAACGACTCAACACTCAAAATCACATGTCTAGTAAAAGTTTCACACATAATATGTTATTAACTATTATGTACGTCATCAATCTTCGAGAATATCACATGTATTTCTCTTGTCAAAAGATTGACAAAGGATAACTTATATCTTATGCATCTTATCTTCTTTGTAACATGAATGGTTATGTTACAAGAGAATACATTGTATCTTGTTAACAAATATAGGATATTAGATTTGAATAATAACCCAAAACAACATGTGTCATTGCATCAACAAGTAAAATTGGTCATACACTAAAATACTTGTTTTACTAAGCATTCTTAAGAGTGATAAGTTTTCTCTTAGAAAAACATATTTGTTGAAATATACAATATGCCTCATTTCAAAAACAATACTCATAAGATCTATTGAGGTAAGTAACCTTTACTAGATTCTTTTCTCAAGATATGCAAAGGAGCATTCTTGAAACACTCTCGATGTTGTAGATTCTATATTGTATCATATTAGAGAATCTCTTGGTGCTAGGAAACCAAATCATGTTAAAATAACATGTAACAACTCAACAAACAAAGATGTTACCCAAGAGATCATAAAATGCACCATCTCCACCAAATAACCTCTAAATCTCAAACACGAAATTAAAACATTTTGCTTGCCTTTGTTAGGAGTTGTGTAAGACATGTCATCTTCTTAACCGACTTTCAAAATATGGTTAGTTGAGTCATATTAGGCCATGTATTAGCGAAATAAGCTAATATCATCTTTGCTATACTTCAATAGGCAAGTATAGGAATTTGAATTTTTCTAACATGAGAATGACTACTGGAGAACCTATCGCACTAGAAATTCAATTTGACCTAACGGTTGAATTGCTTCCAAGAGAGAAGTTGGGTTCGTGGTATAACCCGTAAAAATGGTCGTGTTTAGCCTGAATTGAGCACCACTAGTGATAGTCTCATACTCATTCTCTAACTTGAAAATTTTTCATTCCTACTTTGACTAAAGATAGTTTACATTGGTGAACTTTATCTCTCGTTAGGATTTAATTTTGAACAAGTAGTAATTAGGATCCTCCTTAGCGAACCTAGATTACTTGCATCCCACATATGTGTTTCAAAATGATAACATGTTCTTGTAAGATATGATTGAATGTCTTCATGATCTTAAATGCTAAATGATTATCATGTTTTGCATGATGCTTGCATTTATTCCTTATGTGCATTTTACATGATTTGCTTGTAAATTTTGCACCCACACTATGTCCTTTTCACACATAATGAATTAGGTATGCCTATCACTATGAAATCTTACACGTCATATAGTCATACACTAGTGTCAAAGCCTATAAGTTAAAGTAGTCATGAAATTATCCCAATTCCTTGGTCATCATTTTGCTTTCTTCCAAGTAATACACCCTTTGTCATGGGGAGGTTAGATACAAACCCAGTAGAACTCGGAGTAGTTTTGACAACTTAAATATTTCATCCGAAATATTCAAGTAAGTTTAACTTGTGACCGCAATTGTTAAATGTCATATCCGAAATATCATATTCAAGCCTTTTAACAACATATGTTAAAGCGCTCAGCCAAAAGCTAAAAGCTAACATCAACCTTCGGGTAACAAAGGACTCACGAGTTACTATATAAATGATTAATAGTTCCTTTCATCCTCGTGTGAATATGCACTTCTTAAGATCCAAAACCCTGTTGCGAATCAGCACCATAGGCCTTACCCTACGTCTTTCAAAACCCCATGAAACACTCGCATGCGAAGCACATCGTAATCTGTAAATCAACCAAACCTCTCAAACGAGAATCCTCTAACCATCTTCGTCTAGGTCTAGGAATGATGGAACACATTCCGTGAATTTCACAATTCCCATGTGTTCAAATGCATCCTTTAAATCCCTCTCATGACTACTTAAATATTTCAATGGAAATATTGAAGTCATCCCTTACATCTCGTCTCGTGACTTTTTAAATATTTCACTGGAAATATTAAGTCATCCCTCACATCCCTCTTATGACTATTTGAATATTTCACTGGAAATATTGAAGTCATCTCTCATGTCTCATCTCATAACTTTTTAAATATTTTACTGAAAATATTAAGTCATCCTTCACATCCCTCTTATGACTACTTGAATATTTCACTGGAAATATTCAAGTCATTTCTTATGTCTCGTCTCATGACTTTTTAAATATTTCACTGGAAATATTAAGTCATCCTTCACATCCCTCTTATGACTACTTGAATATTTCACTAGAAATATTGAAGTCGTATCTTGTGTCTCGTCTCATGACTTTTTAAATATTTCACTGAAAATATTAAGTCATCCTTCACATCGCTCTAATGACTACCTATGTATTTCCTCGGAAATATAAAAGTCATCTCCTCTCGTCTAGTATCGTTCATCTTGTAAAAGGAATTTATTAGGTATAAATTCTCTCCTCGTGTCGAAAAGTCTCACTAAATCCGCGAGATTTATTCGTAAAATCCTTTTAAATTCCAATGACAACTTAAATATTTCATTCGAAATATTTAAAGTATATTTAATTTGCGAAATGCAATTAAATATCATCTCTCGTTCTCGATCAACGTTCATCGAATGCCTTTGGATTCATTCATAAAAGAATTTATTTGGTATAAATTCCTTTAATCTAAGGTCCAGAAAAATCACAACATATGTGAAATTTCTTTGTCAAAAATCTAATTCTTGGTCAAAACTGACCTCAGCAGGTCACGATACCCTTAAATAGGGGATGGTACGGCTAAATTTAACGGTACCGTTGGAATTTTGTCTGCTGAGACAGTTTATTTTGTTTTCAATTCTCACTGTTTCAAAAGCACTATCGAAACCCACTCGATGTAGTCTTGAACCAGAACCGTCTCCTATCAGAATAGATTCTATCTATCTTCTAATTCCTTAGCCTTTTCCCTTTCACTTCTGCATGGTACTAAACACACCATATGTTTGGTTACTTCCGTATCCATTATCTTCTCAACTTATCTACACTTTTCAACCTTTGTTCTACACTACCAATGCTTCCGCATCCCACTCATAGATAACGAAGAACCGTTAGGATAAGTTGAGATAACCCTTCTTCATCAACATAGATAACCCCACTAGAATCTTATCACTAACCTCACAACCTTGAAGATTTTATCTTCTTAACCCTTAGCATATTTCCACATAATCATATGCCTCATCATATGAATGTTCTATGAATATTCACAATGATTGAGAAGAGCTACGTGACTTTAAAGGTGAAGTTTATTGTATGCTATTCACCACTTTTCATGACGTTACTAAGCTCATCTCTTCCGTCAACGTTTGTTTTCCTCTTTATTTTTTTTCACATCTTGTACGGATGGTCATCGATTAAGGGGGAGCGAAAACACACTCATATAGTCTTTCAACAAACACTCTAAAGAACACACAAACGTGGTTCTTATTCCCTAGAAAACTTCCCTTTAGGTGCCCAGAACTAGGCTGCACAGGAAAATTCGTGACTTCCAGGTCACGGTACCGTTAAATAGGCCACGGTACCGTTAAATTTAACGGTACCGTGTGGTATTTAGTGCTACCGTGCCCTTGTTTGATGAATTTTCACTGTTTCCTCTAGTTCCTTGCATCCCTAACCTCAAACCTGCAAAATTTTGCAAACTCACATACACCCTAAGATTCCCTCACTACACCATAGGACACTACCACCAACTTTAATTCGAATCCCACAACTCTTGCCTATATAAGGCCTCACCATTGCAAGCTTATCTTGTATCTCATCTTCAAAACTCACACTAATATCATTCCTCATCACACTCAACCCTTATAACTAAACTTCACTCTTGACAGTGATATTTAGATTCAAAACCTTCAACCCTTATATCAATCCCACTCAAACCTTTTAGCTACACTTCACTCTGGATAGTGATAGTTAGTTCAATAACCTTCAATCGTCATAGTCACACGAAACCCTTCATGTACCAAATTATCTCTAACACACAACTAGGATCATCCAAACTAGAAATCTTGAACTTCGTTACCTCAACCTCGTTAGAGATATCCACCCACGGTCCTATTAGGATCACAAGCACATTTTCTTTCTCTCCTTTGAAATATATCATGCATCTCATTGTCAGTGCAAACGATATATTAATCTAAACCATCTTTTCCCACCTTTTCTCAATGGTCAAATCCAACACTTCCCATCTTGTGGAATCATTTCCATTCGCATCTAGGTGCATATCGTTCTCATTTTCATTTTTTTGGTATATCTTCTATCGAGTCTACTTTATGGCATGACTTTTCATAATAGTAATCATTTAGAGTATGTCTTATCAATAAACCATCCTTAACACCAATCATCTTAGGTAGATGATTATGTCGTTCAAAAGGTTTATTAGAACTCGCCTTCCCAATGACAACTTCGTAGAAGTTGTTTCGTGTGTCAGTCAATGAATGAATCTCGTTCTTGTTAGTGTGATTGATTGAACAGTTACACCTTAGGTTGTCGGTCGGGTTGTGACACTCAAGTGTCTTTGAATTGCAATATGCATTCACCTTTTTGTGTTGCTCAACTTTCTTGGGCTTTCTTTTTGGTCTTTACCCTTTTGGCACACTTTCATCACGTGTCTAACTTCTTGCACACTTTGACATACTCATCAAAATTTTTTTCTAGCTATGTTTTTAACGTAGTTTAACCCTTGCATGTCTTGCTATTTGTATTCTATCCCTATAATGTTGCTCATATTCTTTTATATATTATGTTGCACGAAGCTAACCCTTGATGTACGAAAAGCCTTTGTAAGAATTTGATCCATGGATCCGTTAGATACTAAGGTAAATAAACAAGGTGATTCAATCACCATAGGGGAGCATTGAGCTAGGGGGAGCTCGAGAGTATTTGAATACATAGCACAGAGTCTTTCTAATAGTGGTGATAGAAGACTTCAATGGGATGATGCAAGCTCGCTTTTTGGGAAGAAAGGACAGTAGTGTAATAAGGGGGAGTAGGGAGTGAATTCAAGGGAGAGCTCGAGGCAACTACCTTTTTGCTTCGACAAAAGGGGGAGAAGGGAGTGTAAACAGGTAACTTTTACATTTTACTATGTGTTACGGTTTACATATTTGTCATCATCAAAAATGGGGAGATTGTTAGTGCAAATATTACGATATTTAAACTAAACGGTTTCCTCGGTTTTAATAATGACAAACATGTAACTTGAAATGCATAACGTAAAATGTGCAAGTTACTTGTAGGCACAAATCATCAATGCATACTTACATCAACATTTCTCGACGTCTCAAGTATGCCTCAACAGAGTCATAGATTTTCATCCCGACGTAAATCACTCAAGGTATGAACAAACAAATTTAAACCCTATTATTGGTTCGACTAATGGGTTATTGTTATGGTGCTGCTGTTGATCATATACGCTTATGCTTGGTTTTTATTCCTAGCAAATGGATCGTTTCGCACACCTGCTGTCTTGTTTGTCGATGGAAGTTAGGGTCGTAACCCTATTATTTTCTTTTGGTGAGGATGTTGCTGTCTTGCGTGTGACTATTCTTACCAATAGATGTTCATTGAAGATCGTTTGGATTCTTCATGGAAGTTAAGATGGAGCGCCATAATGATATAGAAGGCTCAAGTGTTTCTTGAGTAGTATTGTAAAATTTTTATCTACTTTTGTCATTATTGGTAGTTTCATTTTATTGTAAGTTATAAGAATGGTTTGTCATTCTTATATTCGAGTCTGTAAGTGTCCTTAGGGACTGAGGTGAGGGACATCACCCTCATCCTATTGTACCTCAACGTTTTTTGGAGTAATGAATTTTACCGGGGTGAATAAACCCTTTTACCCAAAAAAAAAAACAAATTTAAACTTGATGGATGATCAAAGAAATAAATTTTTTGTTCTAAACTTCAAATTTTTAATATGACAAAACATTTTCTCAAAAATACATTTTACAAATTATTTTTGAATTAAAAAGAAATTTTTTACTTTGAAAAATAAGTTTAAAAGTCCCAACAACTATTTTCCCCCCCAAATCAGCTTCAAACGTCCCCAAATAAACATTCACCACTAAAGACAAAAAGAGGAGCGTTTTTGTCTGGCACGGTACCACGGTACTACTAAATTTAGTGGTACCGTGTGACATTTAGTGGTATCGTGTCCTCATAACGGCTAGTTTTTTTTTGCCTATAAATAGTGGATCATTTTACACTTTCAACTTGATTTTTCCAGTTAGTTTTCTCTGGTCTAATCCCTTCTAACTTAGATCACTTTCTTTGATCATTTAGAGAGTCTTAGTTTGTTTAAGAGTGATCCTTTCATCCAACCAAGAGATCACCTTCACTCCTCTACTAGTGCAAGAGAATAACACATAGTATCAGCAAGATACAAAGTGTTGTGGTTATAGTTAGAGCACTTGTAACACTTGTTACATAGTTTTTGTATCCTTGCATACATCAAGTTTATTTTTCTTTTGAGAGTTTGTGAGAGTAGATCATTGTGATCTTGTTGAGATCTTGGAGATTTCCTATAGCTTGTGGGCTTATGTATTGATCAAGTGGATCAAGGGAAGATCGGGTAGATCGAGTCAAGTGAGAGTAGATCATTGTTATCTTGTTGAGATCTTGAAGATCTCTTGTAGTTTACTTTATACCATCTCTAGATGTTATATGATCATTGTTGACACTTTTCATATTACGTCACTATTGATCGGGCATTTGATACAAAATGTTTTTAAGTTTTCAAATGGAAACGTATTCACCCCCCTCTACGGTATCCACAAATTGTAACACTAGTTACGTGTGTGTGATGACTACTCTATAACACTTTGCTTCTTGATGAATACGAGCGTTCTTCTCTTGCACTTGGAGATAGAGGATGACGGGATCACTTATAAATACATATCAATGAGTTATTGTGATCAAAGAAAGGTAGAAGAAAGAATAAAATGTTTTGTGCAAAGAGGGTTGATTTTCTGTAGGGAATAGTGCAATATTTATAGGCACTAGGAGGAGCATGGGATGGTCCCTTAAACATTGGACAGTCCCATATATATAAGGGACCGTCCACCTTTACGGGACTGTCCCAAGGGACGCTCCTAATTTTGTCCTGGGTGTGGTGAAAATTTTATCTGATTTAGGTGGGAAAAATAACTGTTGGAGAATATCAAATTCAAATTTATTTTTCTTATTAAAAAATTTCTTTATAAATACAAAAATACTTTGTAAAATGTTTTGTCACATAAAATGTGAGGTTTGAGGAAAAATAAATTCTTTGATCACTTAACTAAGTTGGTATAGTGTTTGTTCTTGCCTTAAGTGATGTTTGTAGTCGAAACGATTTTTCTCGATTAAAAGCTTATTAAGTGTAGTTTTACGTAACGCATTTTTATATTTTGTGATTATCAAAACATATAGAGACCGAATAATGCAAATGACGTTTTTGACATTATTTGTATTAACAAAAAATTTGTCATCTTGATTGACAAAAACCTTCTGGAATTTAATTGTTAAAATGTTTTGAGCCTCAAGAAAAGCCTAACTAGTGATTTACTGGTTACCACCATAGGAAATCAGTTTAATGATTGATTCTTGTTGTGAAAGAGCCAACGGAAAACCTCGTTAAGGAAGTTAAGTAACTCAGACAAGATAAGTTTATGGATATAAACTTAGTTGAATCTCCTTAACCTACGCCAGCCTAAGCATTGGATATCAATCGATTCATTTATTATTTTGAAGTGATCCCAAATTGAGCCAATCCTTCAAAAACGTTGAGTTATCTTCTTACAAGTTCATACTTAACTTAATTTCATGACAGTTCTTGTTTGATGACTTGTTAAATTAAGTTAGATTCAAGTTGTTACGTACCTTAAGGTTAGGTTAAATTTGATGCTTAGCTTAACCTCATGTAACACTCAGTAATTTTCCAAAACCTTTTTCACTAGCCAAATATTTATTTTTGCATTACCTTAGCATTTAAACTTTTCCTTAACTTATTTGAACTTGAGAAACAGTAGATATCTTGCTGAACGTGAGCGTCATCCCTTTATTATGTCAGCACAACCTAGAAAGCACGAAATGAATCGATTTTCCAAATAAATTAACTTCGAGAAAGTTATGTGTGTTTATACTCGTTTTTATCAGAAAAATTATTTCAGAAACAATGGCGCAAGTTTCAAAATTTTTCGTGTCCGTTTGGTACGTCAAATGGGCCCGGCGGTGAGTATTTCAAAAGTTTGCCTAATCGTCCCTTTTACCCCCTCCGCCCAACAGTTTCACCCACACCCCTCCACTTTTGTTTGTCCATGATTGGCCCCTCTCCTTGTTATATAACCCCTCATTTTCTCTCTCTCCCTCATAATTCACACACACAGCACCACCCTCACCTCCCCTTCGCCGGAAGCCACCCAAAATTTACCCACGTGTAGATCTCGAAGTCCCCATTATTTCTGGAGCGTTTGAAGCACATTTGGCCCACCACCTCGCTGCCACCACCGTACACCACCACCTCACTGCCTCACCCCCGTCACCTCCTCTCTCTCGTTGGTATACTCACGCGCCCCCTTTCTCTATATTTTTCATACTTACTAATACCCTAACCATAAAATATTTATAAATCGATTTTAATAATTAAAACTTGTTTAAAACCTTTTGTTTTGAATAAAAACGTATGGATCCGTGATGTTTGACCCGTAACTCGGTCCGAGTCGTGTGACTCACTGAGTCAACTCATGAGTTGAGTTGACTCGGGGTGAGTCCTTGTTCTTTTTGATTTATTTTGTTTGACTAAGATTATTTCTTGTTTTGTGTAGCTTGGTTGTTGGATTTGACTTGGATTTGGTTATTTTTGGACCTCGGCCGAGAGCCTTTGGCTCGTGTAACATTGAGCCATGAATCGTTTGAGTCATGGCGTAGCTTAGGGTGTTTGTTTTGTTTGTGTTTGGACTTGGATTGGTTGGGTTAGGTTAGCCGAGAGCCCTACGGCTCGTTTGGAGTTAATCCGTGACTCAAGGGAGTCACGGAAAGGGTTGTTTTGTTTGGTTTGTGTCGTGTTTGGATTTGGACATGAATTGTGGTGAGCCGTGACTCGTGAGAGTCACGGCCATGGTCTTGTTTGAGTTTGGTGTGTAGCCGTGAGTTTGGATTGGTCTTGGTGTCGTTATGGTGTTGAGCCGTGACTCGTAGGAGTCACGACCAAGGTTTGACTTGTTGTGAGTGTCACGAGAATGAAACTTGTGTCATATGGTAAAGTCGAGGCTCACTGGAGTCTCGGCCGTGTAATACTCGAGGTTAGAAAACCTCGAGTTAGTGTCGAGTCGGTTTTGGAGTTGGATAAGTCCTTAATGGGTATAATGGGTTAGAAAACCCATATTGGGTCTAGTATTATTAACTTTGGGCCTGAAAGCCCAAAGTGAGTCCGTTTGTAGTGTGAGTTTAGCATTGGACCGAATCCCAATGCATTTGGCCTAGTATTTAATTTCATTTTCATTTTCCGTTGCTATTTATTGTCTATTTTTATCAATTGGTGTTTTGGGATAATAATCGGATAACATGGGATTTGATTTGGACTTGGACTTGGATATTGTAATAACCTATGCTTGGATGAGATTGGACGTTATTAAATTTACGGTATTAGCTGATGGACCTTATGGACGATTTTGGTTCTTGAGACGGAAGAGTATGTTAGACTCATAAGAACTTAACATATTTGGACCCGAACATACACAAAATGGTTGATAAACTTGACATCTAATATACACGCGAATGATAATGTCTAATTATATATGTTTGACTTGTAAAATGTGACGATAAAACTAATATTATTCAAGAGTTGTAACGACTTGGAAATGATTTATAAACGGACGCATCATGTCCAAATTTCGATAAAATATTTTATGACATAATCGTTTATAACTATTTTATATCATAAAACCTTTTGTAACTTATACGTTTTCTTCCTAAATCATAACATTTTATCAACAATTTGGGAAATGGGTAAAACACCGAAACAACATATTGATGTTTTCTTTCTCGTTTTCTTATTTTATTTCTTTCTTATTCTTATTTCTTCTCTCTTTTCTTCATTATTTTCTACGTATTCATCTGTGTTTGACGACTTTTATTATTTTAACTTTCTCATATCTACATGAGTCATAAACATTTATTTCTTTCAAACGCCATTGAAACTAAACATTTTCATTTCAAATACGAGTATTGTTTTATAAACGACTTTGAGGATTATTTCTGAAACATGCCATTTACTTATTAGGTTGTGCTGAAGTTCACTTGCCGTGTTGTACCATCTGATCTTATTGTGATATCTTGTTTCTCTACTACTAAGGTGTGATTCATAGCCCCACTTTACTTTTAAATTGTTTATAAACCCATGGGGGAGATACATACTATTTACTTTTCATGAACCCAATTATTTACCTGTATGCTTTTCCTGACTAAGATGATATTGCTAAGTACCGTCCTTGCCAAGAGAAAGTCCCTCTATCAAGAACCATTAATCACTTACGAGTGAGCGCGATTATAGTTTATAGGCCTATAGGATTTGACCATCCCGCCATGTTGACCAAGGCCGGCAACATGTGTTGAGCTATATTCAAGTTATCTAGGTATCTGGCAAAGTACTTACTTGAGGGCAACTATTATATTTTAAATTCCGCGGTTACTGTCGACTTACGCCAACGTTATTTGGTGCCGGTTAACGTTTTGTGTGTCATGAGCTTAGCAACTGTTTAACGCTTACCTGATATATGTATTTGTTACTTATATCTTCCAGACTTGAAAATCTTGTGTTCAACTATTTACTATAAACCTATGAATTTCACTCAACCTTTGTGTTGAATTTTTAAGCATGTTTTATCTCAGGTAATTGATGCATACTATACTGGCTGGGAGTGGCATGAAGATTATCGATGGCTATCTGCTTTTACTACATATCTACTTTAACTATCTTTTTAATACTTTTTATCATTCGAAAAACCCTTTTGAATTGTGTCTTTTATTCCGCTGCATATGATGTTTGAGAATCTTTTGAACTCCAATGTTTATTTATAATTTAAATGATATATTTTTATTAAAACGGCTTGTTATGAGGTCATTTTCTATGATTGTGACTGTCTTACCCGAAAGTAATACCCCAAACTATGTTCCGCTGCCATAATCCGAGTTGGGGGTGTTATAGAATGGTATCAGAGACACGGTTTATAGAGAACGAGGTCATACTCGACTATAAATATTTTCTCTTTCTTGTGCCAAAACATTTTCACAATCGATAGCCATTAGCCCTCCGTGCCACTTCGCTCTTTTATCGTTTTATTTGAATTTTTATGTATGCATTCTCTCATACTATTATATACTTAAACTTTCTGCTGCTATCTTAGTCCATATAAAAATATATTTTTTAATAAAAATTTGGCTAAGATTTTTATATTTTTCCGATACTCCTTGTAAAGTATCATGATGAGATTGAGGATGATGATGAGATGGAGGATGGTGATGAGATGGAGGATGATGATGATGAGGAGGAGGAGCTGGAGGATCTCCCTATACCACCTTTACCAGCAGTGTCAGACGTCACATATGAGTCTGATACATCGGACGCATTGGTACATGCACTTGCTACCGCGGTGACGTTTGAGCCACCATCGACGTTTGAGATTGGGGAGTCTTCAGCAGTGCCGCGAGTGTCACCCTCAGAGCTTAGGGCTGAGCTGAGCCATTTGCGTCAGGATATCGGTTGGTGTACGGGTCGCTACATGTCGATGTCTCGATGGTTGAGTGGGCGATAAACTGATGTTCTAGGGTTGAAGAAGGAGATTAAGGGAGATAAGAGAGCTATGGGTGACTTGTATGTTGAGTTGTATGACCATGCTGCGAGGTTGAATTCGACAGAGAAGATAGAGACAGAGATTCAGGAGCTGTCCGAGGTTGAGAAGATTGTGGAGAAGTTGAACCTTGGAGTTGTTTTCACTGATATTGATAGCCGTCATTACCAGCGTAGTATTCAGGAGTTGAGGGATGAGATCCATGCCATGCAGTGGCAGGCGTACTATGACAGGATGGCACGATTCCGTTTCGATGAAAGTTTTCATGTCTTGGCTACATACGGAGGAGACCATCAGTAGAGATTAGTAATCATCTTTATTAAGGTAGTTTAGTATTGTAGTAGTAGTTTACATTGTACGTACTAAACTGACTAGTTTCAGTTAGTAGATTTTGATAAGAAACTTGAAGTCGTTTTTCATATCTTGTAAGACTTATGACAAGTATTGAATCTATGATGTATTTTGGTGATGTACTATTTATGATGTTGAATATACGCTGTATTATGATGTATCATTGTGTTGTTTACTTTGTGTTATTATTTTGTTACATTGATAAAATACTTACCGTGTTGTACACTTGTAATGTAACACCCCAACCCGACAAGGGTCAAAATGCCATATTATGGTGTCAATTAGAACATACAAACGCAAACGGAAGAATTATAAACATATTAGTTACAAAGGTATTATAAGGTAATAATGAAATACTAACATCTAAACATAATGAGTCCCAAAGCCAAATACAAATCCAAACTAATCCAACTGAAAATGAATCCAAATCTAATCTAGAAGCAAATGAGTGTCTATCGTTAGGGTAGTCCACTAAGAGCTCCTATGCACTCTTCACTCAAACCCAGCTTCCAACCAAAAACCTGCTGTAGGAAAAGAAATGCGGCTGAGCTTAAAAAGCCTAGTGACCAGATATATATAACAAAACGAATAATCAAAACATATGTAAGTATAGGGAAAGGAAAACGTAAGTTCTTGCTGAAATGAATATCATCTGTCAAATGAGTGAGAGATCAAAGATCCACTGAACAAATATCATAACTTAACTGAGTCAAATGAAGTGAGAGATCAAGAGACCCTACGGATCAGATAATCATAATGAATCAACCAAATCATATAGGAAAGCCCACGAAGCTGTCTAAACGAGACAATCGAATAGACCACATAATCATATATACGGAATAGCCACGAGCCTGTCTAAACGAGACACTCGAATAGACCACATGTCACATAATCTCATATATCCATCAAATCATATGTGTACCCAGAGAGGAGACCTCCAGAATACCAAATGGAGTAACTAGCACCCAAAAGTGAGGGGGTGCAAGGCACGCACAACCCAATCACTAACAAAACAAAACAAAATGCCTAGGATGCATCCATACGCCCGCTGCAAAACAAATCATTTATATACACCTGCTCATGACAGGTATATACACATATCATAATGGCCAAGTGATCACATATCATATCATGTCATATCAAATGGGGACGCCGTGGATCAATCACACCTCCACAGAAAGTGTCATGCCATTGGTGCCATGAATGACATGGCCATGGTACCTCCATGGCTAGTTAGCTCAGGCAACAGAACATAACAAATCATATCATATCATATCAAGTCATCATATCATATCTAATCAGAGCATATCAAACTGAACGAAAACATATCATAGCAAATGGATAGCAAAGGCTCATATCAAACGGATCATATCAGCCAGAATCATATCAAACGGAATCATAAAAGAGCAAATGATCAAAGTCAAGGATCGAGAAGTCATGAGAAACCTTTACTGAGAAAAGGTAGAATATCTGTACCTAAAACCGCAAATGAAACCATATGACGAATATCGGAAGTTACTCCTTCTTCAGCGAATCTAAACGAATTAATGGCCGTCTTATTATTTAAGAAACATTTCATAAGTTATTACTGATTCATCCCTAGTTGTTGAGCAGATTAACATATTATTGTTTCCTACTATTTTTAGAAACTTTCCAAATTTAGTAACTTTCCATATTTAGTAACTTTCCGAATTAAGTGAGTTTCCCGAATTAAGTAACTTTCCCGAATTAGTAACTTTCCATATTTAGCAAGTTTTCATAATTAGTAAGTTAGGGTCACATTCATAATTAATCAAACTTAGGGTTTATAGGTATTTCTAAATCATACATCACTTAAATAGGATATATTTGTGAATCTGGATCACATTCTTATGATTTTTAAGGCCTGCCAATTAAGCTCCAAAAATTCTGAAATAATTCTCAGTGATTCCCATTTCATTTAAGTACCTTCACAAATTTTTATATATTTTATTACCAAGCACAAGTAGTGTTTTAAAAATCATTCTTCTAGACCTGTTCAGAAAGTTAACTACACATACATACAGAAAGTTTGCCTTTAATTAACCCATTGAGACACTTCAGAAAAATCTACAAAAATTCCAAGAATTCACACGTAACTTAGATATCACACCTGTAAATGGAGAGCTCTCAGTTCCTTGTTGTTTGAAAATTAAAAATCAGAAACATCTACTGATGTTCATACTCCGATTTCTCAGCTTTTGATACTTAATCCCATAAAATTCAAAAGCATGACCAAAACAACTCCAAATCAGTTCAAACCAATTGGAAAACTTATGTAAGACCTTAAACTTGGTTTTCATACAAAAATACAGAATTAAACCCTTATGAAACTCGAGCTATAACGCACACATATGCAGCTTTCAAAACTGTCTCATTCAGAAATCCGTTTTAGGTCATTTTATAACATGTTTTACTTACACAAACGCACACGAGACTTCTATATATCACAAGACCTGTATCTAACACCATCTTAACATATTCACAAGACCTGTATCTAACACCATCTTAACATATTCACATTATCTCACAAAGATCACACCATCATAAACCCTATCTAACTTTAACCTTAACTCGTATTCAATACATACACTCTCGGTAACATGTTCGACCTAGGATTTCTAATTTACACACGCCTCATTAATGGTCATTGCTGATAGGTTTTAGGGCTTGTTTATGATAATATAGAGGTCGACCAATGCTGAGACAAGGACATCAAAACAATCCACATACACGACACCAAAACAGTTTCATAGGCGTATATATATATATATATATATATATATATATAATCATGTTAAAGGTTTAATTAGGGCTGAATTAATATGGATAAAAGAACATGCATAAGACACATAAAATAACAAGCTTTTCATGATGAATATTAACATGTAATCTTATACCCATTATAACTAAACATAACACATAGCAACATGGTCTTGACATGCTATAAACTGATTAGGTTTTTAGATTGCTCAAATTATATTACATACATATGTTGTGTCGAATGGATTAAAGGAAAGCAAGAGGATTATGGTGATTCCTTGGTTGGAACGAGACAAGGACGAGGGACAAAACACAACACCACCTTGTTCTACCTTCGCACCTTCTTGATTTCTTGAGGAGGAAAATATGCCGCCACTTGTGAGTTTAGTTTCTAGGGTTTTTGAGTGTGAGGGACAATGTGATATTTGGTTGGTTAATATGAGAAACGGATGGGGAAAATGGGCTGGTGTTTATGCCGAGTCTTTGGGGGAATGAGGAGACTATTTCTCTTTTCCAAATCTTCCAAAATAATATATATATCAAATCTTATGTAATGTTGTGTACAAGAATTAAATGTAATCGGACCTTATAACCTCTTAAACGTGTGACATATTTACTTAAAGTGTAGTGTGTCAATTTTTTATTTGTAACTTAAGTTAAGATTCATATTTTGTAGTTTTACTTTCGTATCATATAATTTAACTTAGTCATATACTCAAAGACTATAAGTTTTGTTCGTATTAGAAGTTCAAATGTCATAATGGGAATTAGGTTATTATAATTCTTCCCCTCTAAAAAGAAAAATTTCATCCTCGAAATTTGAAGTCGCAAAAGTTAGACGGAGACATATCAATCACGAAAAGAAATGACAATAACTAGTTTCACGCTCGGAGAGGTTCTTCCAAAAGCATCTTCGGAAACGGAAATAGTTTTATTTCTCATGACTCGATCCCGACAACTAGGATAGGCTCTCCATTGACCAGAAATCATACCAAATCTGATCCAACGAATACGAAATAAATACGTAGCAGATGACAGTTGTAATATCACAAAAAAATACATGGAACACATATACACACGAGGCAAATACGGAGGTAGTGCCAAACGATAAACATCATCAACTCTATCGAGATTCTGAATGAACTAAGGAACTGGCTAATAATCAGAGAAGCATAAATCAATTTATCAAACATCTCAAGAGTTTCATATAAAAGTGGGTAACATATTCGTATCGACGATCAACTAAGCACATATCGGAATATCAAAACTTATCAGAAGGCATAACGGAATAGGTAGAATAATCTTACGGATAAGAATGAATCTAAGGGCTAACGTATCGCGAACTAAATCTTCCTTATATGCTAAAACGTCTAACAATGTTGTACAAGGACACCATATGAAACACACAAATTCTCAGTCTAAATTTTCAATTTTCTCGTCCACAATGATAACTAATCCATTAGTCATTGTAATCAACTCCAGACCTTCAATAAACAGCTCCCCGACCTAGTTTAACTAAAAGGTGTTCCACCTTTCCGTTCATACAAAACTCCAAAAGAAAAACTCTTGTCACATGCATGCCATCTATCTTAGTGAGCAAACACAACCAGAACTAACACTTGTCAAATTTCCCGTTCAACACATCTTCCAAGTTCGAATAGTTGTTCTGTCTGTCCATCCGTTTGGAGGTGCAAAGCATTACTAAACTTGAGTCTGGTTCCTCAAGCCTTCGGTTGCTCTTCCTAGGAATGTGAAGTAGAAACGCGAATCTCTGACACGATCACTGCAGGTGCGCCATGTAGCTTGAATAATCTTCTGCCGAAAGAAATTTATACCAATCTTCCAAGTGAGCCGACCTAGTCAAATGATCCACTAAACCCAAAATGTACCATCCATCCTAAATGTGCGCGAAAATCCCGTTAAAAGTCCTTGAAAGTTTAATCCCATTTATCCCACTTCCACATACGAACATCCAAAACTAATGGAAACCACTTGTACGCTGATGTTGAATCTTAACCTGTTGACGCGCTAAACACTTCGAAACCAATGTAGTCACAACCATCTTCATACCACTCTTTCAAGGTTCTGCTTCAATTCTCTATGCATAATAGTACAACTAAGATGAATAGAGCAATTAGAACTATGTGCTTCAATCAAAACTGCCTGTCACATAGATCATATTCCACCGTCTTGCTCCTGAGCTTCTTTATGCCTGTCACAAATCACTCCCAAGTCATGCATCGGATAATTCACTTCTTACGGTTCTAGCTGTACTGATGCATAACCAACAATCTTCCCATGTTGCATAAGGACATAGCTATGTCTCCTGGAGTAGAAACAAATCTCTTTTCAGCTTCTCAAAATTCTCCTCCCATTCTTCATCCCGACCAAAATTTTCTCTTCGAGAATATAACATAAAGCTTCTTCTGACGTAGAAATCTCAACACAAAATACGAAGATGATTTCTGTGTTTCTCTTTCGTCTCTGAATATACCAATATGTCATACTATGACAATTTGTCCAAATCTTCATGAAAGACACGATTTATCAAGTCCATAGGAATAGTTAGAGTAGTAGCCAATACAATTGGCATCACTAATACTCATAAAGATCATTACGAATACGAAAAGCAATTCTAGGAACATCTTGCTTCTTCATACATAACTTAAACTAATCAGATCTAAAATTCATCATTGGGAAAACCTCACATTCTGGAGTTGATTAATCAAATCGTTGATTTGAGGTAACGGATAACGGTTCTAACCGTAATACTAATCAGCTTCCAGAACTCAATACACAACCTCATACTATAATCATTCTTCTTTACAAATAAAAAAGGAGTACACCACAGATACACACTCAGATGGATAAAACCACTTTCTAAAAGCTGGTCCTTCAATTCTTTCCATTCAACTGATGTCATAAGATATGGAGTTTCAGAATTAGGCAAAACGTTGCTCTTATACGGATAGAGTTCCAAATCAACCAACTTACTATTCTTAGGCACTTCTCAAAATATCATATGACCCCAATAAGTTTAAGTTATATGATGTAATTATTAACACGTTGGCCAGGCGTCATAATACTTGCATCATATACACATGCCTTTATTGTAATCACATTCTACCTCAAGTCGTGACTAAACAAATTCTCATAACCAGATCCAAACAACTTCACATTCAGATGGAAATCTTGATAGTTAAACCAAGAACACATTGCGAAATTTCAAACAACTGAATAACTCTCAAGGCGAGTTTCTTCAAATGAAGTATCTTCACAACCGCGAGGGATTAATGTACGAGTTTTCAAAGCAAAGGTGATCACAATTGTTTACCAGGTTGGAAATCATGGTACAGAATTTTGAGTTTCTCCAATCGCCAAAGATGATAAATATAATATGACCATTGTTAGAATCTCGATGCTCAGTCAACAAATCCATATTCAGAATATTATCGAATCAAACCTTTCCAAAGGAATCAGATTAGCAGAACGAAACTTATTTACAGATATCTTCAAAATGTGCTGGACAATTCCGATACCCGTGACGGATAATCAAAAGATTTCTCATAGAGATAGAACTAGGTAGGGCAAAATCTAATAGTGCAGATGGAACCTTAATATTCTTAACAAAAGCAAGAGGAACTACAGAATGTGTCGAACACATCGGATTCATACGAATTTTCTGGATGGACAAAAGGCATCTAAACGAATTATAACAAATCAAAAATCAAAATTCAAAAAAATGAGGTCACATCAGAAAGTAAGACCTGTATGGCATTACTACAAATTCTCAAAGCATTCTAAACTTATTTGATCACTAAACTTATGTTTCGTATCCTGATAAATTTTCTAAATCTCCGGAACGAATGATCTTATAAGGGCTTAGCTTAAAGCAGAGGCACAAATCAGAGTGATGCGGAAGAAGATAGCTAACTAATGCCTTATCATATAATCTAGCCAATCCTCACCGGTCATAACTGAAGTTCCTACAGGGAAAAACCTAAAGCAAATCCTTCAAAGGTCATTTCATAATCTCCTATAGTGCAAACCTAAGGGTCCAATTCTTCACAGGCCATAACTTATGTGCTACAAGTCGAAGCCTGAGCTCAGATACCATAATTGTAACACCCCAACCCGACAAGGGTCAAAATGCCACATTATGGTGTCAATCAGAACATACAAACGCAAGCGGAAGACTTATAAACATAATAGTTACAAAGGTATTCTAAGGTAATAATGAAATACTAACATCTAAACCTAATGAGTCCCAAAGCCAAAAAATAAATCCAAACTAATCTAACTAAAAATGAATCCAAATCTAATCTAGAAGCAAATGGGTGTCTATCGTCAGGGTAGTCTACTAAGAGCTCCTATGCACTCTTCACTCAAACCCAGCTTCCAACCTAAAACCTGCCACCAGAAAAGAAATGCGACTGAGCTTAAAAAGCCCATTGAACAGATATATATATATATATATATAAAAAAAATGAATAATCAAAGCATATGTAAGTATAGGGAAAGGAAAACGTAAGTTCCTACTGAAATGAATATCATCTGTCAAAAGAGTGAGAGATCAAAGATCCACTGAACAAATATCATAAGTCAAATGAGTCAAATGAAGTGAGAGATCAAGAGACACTACGGATCAGATAATCATAATGAATCAAACGAATCATATAGGAATGCCGACGAACCTGTCTAAACGAGACACTCGAATAGACCACATAATCACATATACGGAATAGCCACAAGCCTTTCTAAACGAGACACTCGAATAGACCACATATCACATATTCTCATATATCTGTCAAATCATATGTGTACATGGAGGGGAGACCTCCAGAATACCAAATAGAGTAGCTAGCTCCTAGAAGTGAGGGGGTGCAAGGCAAACACAACCCAATCACTAACAAAATGAAACAAAATGCCTAGGATGCATCCATACGCCCGCCGCAAAACAAATCATATATATACACCTGCTCATGACAGGTATATACACATATCATAATGGCCAAGTGATCACATATCATATCATATCATATCAAATGGGGATGCCGTGGATCAATCACACCTCCACAGAAAGTGTCATGCCATTGGTGCCATCAATCACATGGCCATGGTACCTCCGTGGCTAGTTAGCTCGGGCAACAGAACAGAACAAATCATATCATATCATATCAAGTCATCATATCATATCTAATCAGAGCATATCAAACTGAATGGAAACATATCATAGCGAATGGATAGCAAAGGCTCATATCAAACGGATCATATCAACCAGAATCATATCAAACGGAATCATAACAGTGCAAATGATCAAAGTTAAGGATCGAGAAGTCATGATAAACCTTTTCTGACAAAAGGTAGAATATCTGTACCTCAAACCGCAAATGAAACCATATCACAAAGATCGGAAGTTACTCCTTCTTCAGCGAATCTACACGAATTAATGATCGTCTTATTATTTAAGAACCATTTCATAAGTTAGTACTGATTCATCACTTGTTGTTGAGCAGATTAACATATTAGGGTTTCCTTCTATTTTTAGAAACTTTCCAAATTTAGTAACTTTCCATATTTAGTAACTTTTCGAATTTAAGTGAGTTTCCCGAATTAAGTAACTTTCCCGAATTAGTAACTTTCCATATTTAGCAAGTTTTCATAATTAGTAAGTTGGGTCACATTCATAATTAATCAAACTTAGGGTTTATAGGTACTTCTAAATCATGCATCACTTAATTAGGACATATTATTGAATCTGGATCACATTCTTATGATTTTTAAGGCCTGCCAATTAAGTTCCAAAAATTTTGAAATAATTTTCAGCGATTCCCATATCAATTAAGTATCTTCACAAATGTTTATAGATTTTATTACCAAGCACAGGTTCTGTTTTAAAAATCATTCTTCCAGACCTGTTCAGAAAGTTAACTGCACATATATACAGAAAGTTTACCTTTAATTAACCCATTGAGACACTTCAAAAAAATCCACAAAAATTCTAGGAATTCACACGTATCTTAAGTATCACTCATGTAAAAGGAGAGCTCTCAGTTCCATGTGGTTTGAAAACTAAAAATCAAAAACATCGACTGATGTTCAGACTCCGATTTCTCAGCTATGTCACTTAATCCCATAAAATTCAAAAGCATAACCAAAACAACTCCAAATCATTTCAAACCAATTGGAAAACTTATGTAAGACCTTAAACTAGGTTTTCATGCAAAAATACAGAATTAAACCCTTATGAAACTCGAGTTATAACGCACACATATTCAGTTTTCAAAACTGTCTCATTCAGAAATCCGTTTTAGGCCATTTTATAACATGTTTTACTTACACAAACGCATACGAGACTTCTATATATCACAAGACCTGTATCTAACACCATCTTAACATATTCACATTATCTTACAAAGATCACACCATCATAAACCCTATCTAACCTTAACGCTAACTCGTATTCAATACATAAACTCTCGGTAACATATTCGACCTAGGATTTCTAATTTACACACGCCTCATTAATGACAGGTTTTAGGGCTTGTTTATGATAATATAGAGGTTGACCAAGGCTGAAACAAGGACATCAAAACAATACACATACACGACACTAAAACAGTTTCATAAGCGTATAAATATATAATCATGTTTAAGGTATAATTAGGGCTGAATTAATATGGATAAAAGAACATGCATAAGACACATAAAATAAAAAACTTTTCATGATGAATATTAACATGTAATCTTATACCCATTATAACTAAACATAACACATAGCAACATGGTCTTGACATGCTATAAACTGATTAGGTTTTTAGGTTACTCAAATCAGATTACATACATATGTTGTGTCAAATGGATTAAAGGAAAGCAAGAGGATGATAGTGATACCTTGGTTGGAACGAGACAAGGAGGTGGGACAAAACACAACACCAAGATCACCACATCACGATTACATTAGCTGGGACAAACAGAGACTGATAACCACCTTGTTCGACCTTCGCACCTTCTTGATTTCTTGAAGAGGAAAATATGCCGCCACTTGTGAGTTTAGTTTCTAGGGTTTTTGAGTGTGAGGGACAATGTGATATTTGGTTGGTTAATATGAAAAACGGATGGGGAAAATGGGCTGGAGTTTATGCCGAGTCTTGGGGGGAATGAGGAGACTATTTCTCTTTTCCAAATCTTTAAAAATAATATATATATATCATATCTTATGTAATGTTGTGTACAAGAATTAAATGTAATCGGACCTTATAACCTCTTAAACGTGTAAAATATTTACTTAAAGTGTCGTGTGTCGATTTCTTATTTGTAACTTAAGTTAAGATTCGTATTTTGTAGTTTTACTTTCGTATCATATAGCTTAACTTAGTCAAATACTCAAAGACTGTAGGTTTTGTTCGTATTAGAAGTTCAAATGTCATAACGGGAATTAGGTTATTATATGTAATGATTGATAGAATTATGCCGCCTAGGAGAATGACACCAGCTGAGATTCAGAAACTGGTGGATCATGGTATTGTCGCGGCGCTTGCAGGGCAAGCGGGTGTTGGCTATCTAAATGGTGGGCATGTAGGAATGTACGTTGCTAAAGAGAGTCGTTTCTGTACTTATAAGGACTTTATGAATTGCAAGCCTATCACTTTCAAGGGAACCGAAGGAGCTATTGGTTTGACTCAGTGGTTTTCGACAGGTACCTTAGTGGAACATGCGTTGTTTTGGTTATCACTTTCTGTACTTATAAGGTAAAATATGCGACAGGTACCTTAGTGGAACATGCGTTGTCTTGGTGGAATTCTTTTGCTCAAACCATGTGACTAGAAAATGCTTACAACATTTCGTGGGAAGAATTCAAAAACGAAATGGTTAAGAAGTACTTTACTCGTAGTGATGTGAAGAGGTTTGAGATTGAGTTTTACTATTTGACTGTGAAGGCTGTTGATCTTGCTGCTTATGTATGTCAGTTTCAAGAATTGAAGGTTTTATGTGCTCACATGGTGCCAGATGATGAGAAACTATTGTAGAAGTTCATTGGAGGATTACCTTCTAGTATTGAAGGGCATGTGACGTCCTACAACTCTCAGACCCTGGATGAGACTATTGGCATATCTGAGCGACTTTTGGATCAAGTGATCAAACATGGTGCTGTTCAGAGGAGTAACAACTATGACAACAAAATAAAGTGGGATGACAACAAAAGGAACACCAACTACAACAACTATAACAATCGCAACAACATCAGTAACCCTCACCACCACAACAATAACAACAATCAGTACCGTAACAACAACCATCACCATCAACAGAACAGAAGACTGGAGACTGTTAAGGCTTATGTGACTGCACCAGCACAAGTGAAGGGTATGCTGGGCCGCACCCATTCTGTAATAAGTGTAGACAACATCACGCTGGACCATGCACAGCTAAGTGTCATAAATGTCAAAAGGTTGGACATATCGCTAAACATTGTAAGAACAGAGTTGTGGCTACTAGGAGTAACACACAGCCAGTGGTGACTTATTTTGGATGTGGAGAGTGTGGTCACTACAGGAGTCATTGCCCAAAGAACAGCAACAAGATCCGAATGTGGTTACCAGTACGTTTCTACTCAATAATCATCGTGTTAAATTTTTATTCGATTCTATTGCCGATATGAGTTTGGTATCTTCTACGATTTCACCACTACTTGATATCACCCCTACCTCCATAGACACTAGTTATAGCATTGAATTAGCTAACGGCAACTTAGTTGACACTTGCACTGTAATTCGATACTATACCCTAAACCTCCTAGATTACCCGTTTAGTATCGATCTCATGCCCACTGAACTCGGAAGGTTCGACGTAGTGATTAGTATGGATTGGCTATCCAAGCATCAGGCGAGTATTGTTTGTGGTGAGCGAGTTGTTCATATCCCTCTCAATGGTGAAACCTTGATTATCCGAGGAGACCGTAGTGGTACCCGCTTGAATATCATATCTTGTATCAAGACCTTGAAATACATCGAGAAGGGATGTCATGCATTCCTAGCACATGTGGCTAAGAAGAAGTCGGGAGAGAATCGACTTGAGGATGTTCCAATTGTGCATGATTTTCCCATAGTATTTCCCAAAGATCTACATGGACTTCCACCGATTTGACAAGTGGAATTCCAAATCGACATAGTACCGGGAGCTGCACCCGTAGCACGTGCACCGTATTGACTAGCGCCGGCAGAGATGCAAGAACTGTCAAACCAACTACAAGAGTTGTTGGATAAAGGGTTTATTCGATCAAGTTCCTCGCCTTGGGGAGCACCAGTGTTATTTTTGCAGAAGAAGGATGGATCATTCAGGATGTGTATTGACTATCGTGAACTGAACAAGCTAACAGTGAAGAACCGATACCCGTTGCCAAGAATCGACGACTTATTCGACCATTTACAAGGATCAGGTTTCTACTCTAAGGTAGACTTACGATCGGGTTATCATCAACTCATAGTCCGGGAAGAGGATATTCCCAAGACAGCATTCAGAACTCGATATGGCCACTATGAGTTTCGAGTAATGCCCTTTGGTTTGACAAACGCACCTGCTGCCTTCATAGACCTCATGAACCGAGTGTGTAAACCATATCTGGACAAGTTTGTTATAGTCTTCATCGACGACATTTTGATCTACTTGATGAGTGCCTATTTACTCATCATTTTATACCCATATAATACATAAAAAATGCTAAAAAAAGGCCAAATATACCAATTTATAGTGCAGATATCCTTGGTTTGTGTTTTTATGTATTTCAGGTACAAAGGATTGAAAACGGGGCAAAAACGGACAAAACCGAGCTTGGATGGGAAAAAGAGCAAAAACGGACATTGCCGGATCGACTCGATACCATTTGAGCATTTAAAGAAGAAAAGAAAAGTCAAAGTCAACCCTCAAGAATAACAAAATGTCAGAATTGGTCCCTGGAAATAAATTTTCAGAATTGGCACAAATGATCCCTGAATTTACAGATTTGGCAAAGTTGTTCCCTAAAAGCTAAAACTAATTCTCATCTAATCCTAAGCTAACCAAACCCTTTTATCCTAAAACTAAAACCCAGCCCAACTCACCAAGCCCAATCCCACCAAACCCAATCCTAAACTAAAACACAAAACCTGACCCTTAACCTAACCCGTACACCTTTTAGCTAATAAAAAACTCAGTCAAATCCACAAAGTCAACCCCTTTCACATCTCCCTTTGCCGCCAAAAGCTAAAACCAGACACCATGTCCCCCCTGCTCTCAAGACAACCTCGGCCATAGCCAACCTACTTTCCCCCCATCACAAGAAACCTTCCCTTTTGCATATTACCAATGGCACTACCTGGGTATCCAAGCTTATTTTTTGGCGCCAAAAACCGAATCAAGGGCTGTGATTGCAACAAGTTAAATCCAAGGGCTCTGAGATGATCTTAGAAGAAGCACAAGATAGAGAAGAAAACCCTAGCTTTTTTAGTATAAATAGGACCCTTGTAAGCCTTATGGCAGTTAGTTAGTAAAATTAGCAGTCCAGAGTTAGCTTTTAGTAAAAATTTTATTAGCTTAATTTTAAGTTTTAATTAAGGTTTTAGTGTTAAATTGTCTTGTTACTTCAAGCGTTGTACCAATTTCCAAGTTTAATGAAATTCAAGTTTTTCATCATCTGTTAATTCAAATTAAACTTTAGTTACAGTTACGATAATCCACAAGCTCTGTATTGTGTTTCTATAAGCTTATACAAGCTTATGATAGCTTTTTTGTAAGCTTATACTAGTTCAAAACTGATTTAACTTCAAAAAGTTAAATAAAGTCAACAATAGTCAAAATGGTCAAAGAAGCTAGAGCATGGTGAATTGTGGATGGCCATGGGTTAGAGCTTCTTGGGAAGCATTAGGTTTGTTTAGAGAGTAATTTGGATGTCAAGAATTTTGCCCTGTTTTGAGAAAGGGTTTTTGTAAGTCTCATTTTTCATTAAGTTACTGTTCAAACTGCTTATTAGCTTATTCTCTGTGCTTATTTGCTTAATAGTACCTTTTGTCTGCTTAAATTATGTCTTTATTTGCTTTTGGTAGATTAATAGTAGTTATAATCTCATTAGTTTAAATTTTCATCAAAAATCCAAAAATATAGCTTAATATAGGCATTGCTTATTTAGTGCTTATTTCCTGTTAAAAAGTTGTTCATTAGAAATAAATTAAGTTGGCTAATCAGTGTTCTTTCAAAATCATGGCTTAAATAGGTCTAATCTAGTTCTAAACTCAAAACAGACCCACTTAAGGGAGTGTTTGGAACAAGCTGGTTACTTGACTTTTTGGATGATTGACCAGGTTTGACCATGAGGATTGACTTTATTTTTCTTAATTTGAGTTAAATAAGCTATAGTTCAGTAGTTTTGTGGTGATTTGAGTGATATTGCATGCTTAAGTTGGATACTTAAGTTTTAAGATTCATGTCTGCTTATTTAGTTTGTATATGATGAATCAAGGATTGAGCCTTGTTGTTGGTAGTTTTGTGTGAAATTCAGTATGTTAAGTTTATGTTGAGAAATTGGCTCTCTTTTAATATGGCTTGAAGGGTTTTTGACCCATTTATGTGAAATTTGAACATCAGTAGCCATTTCCCCCATCAGTTCAGATAAGCAGTTTTATAGGCTAGTTTCTATGCTTATTTGTGTTGTTCAAATGTTTGATTTCCATGATCTTGGCTGTTTGCTAGTTGATTAATTCTTATTTACATCTTCAAGCTCAAAACCTAGTTTAAAAATAGTTTTTCGATAGCCTTGAATATGGTCCCTTAAGTCTGCACAGAACCACTGACTGCATCAGCCCACTTTGCCCTATTTAGCTTTTGTTTTTGATTTTTCATTAGCTCAATTTAAGCCCATTTGTTCTAAATTTTTGCACATATACTGTTTGATTGCTTAGCTACTTATTCCCATTTTTTTTGAATTTTTTATTAGCTTTTGATAGCTTTCTAGTAGCTTAAAAATGGCCCTTTTTGCCCTGTGCACCCCAGCAGCCCTCAGACTGCTCATTTGACTTTGAATTAGTTCTTATTTGCTTTGATTGTGGCTTTTTCTGAGACCAATTGCTTATTTAGATCAATCATAGGATGTTTTAGCTTTTTCTAGTTTCTTTTGAGCCCTTAGTAGGTTATAAGCTTATTTGGTTAATTAGCTTATGCTTGTTTCCCTTTTTTCTTTCTGTCTGATCTGCCAGTCCTTATTCTGTGCTTATTTGTAGTTTTTAAAAATAGTGTTAGTTATAAAATATGCTTATTTACTTGTGCTTTTTAAGTATCCAAAAAGAAAAAAAAATTCAAAAAGACTGAGGCCAAGATTCGAACCCTGGTCTCCAGCCTTCAAGCACACAACACACACACATGCTACCACTAGTGCCCTTGGGACTTCTCTGATTTATCTCTCCACTTTAATTCTTTTAACCCATTTTTCCTCATTTGCTTATCAGCCAACATTTGCTTATTACCAGCTTATCTGGATACGCTTGCTTAGTGATTTTATTTTTCCTAGCACTAGAATATCTTTAAGCACTTTCCTGTAATTTTTCATAATTTTCAATTTTCATTTAGCATTTTTAATTTATTTTTCTTTGAAATTTAGTTTTTAATTCATAATAAAAAATATAAAAGTCAAAAAAATATAATTCTTTTTTCTAAAATTTTCTTTTATCATTTAGGACTTAGGAAAAATTAAAATTTGCACTTGTAGGTTTAATTTTCAAAGATTTTAGTTTTTAAGGCTCGTTTTTGAATTCCCGTTTACGTTTTTAGCATAATTTGATTTTAGCTTTATTTTCTTTGTAAATTTGCTTTCCATAACTTAATTAGAATATTAAAAACACAAAAATCCAAATTCCATCTTTCAAGCACTTTAATTCCAAACCTTACACGAAATCCTCGATTCACACCTCGTCGGGAAACGACCAGGGTAACACTTGCCCGGTATCTCATATCGTATTCACGGGTTTTGCACGTTAGCCTTTGTCCTAAAAGGTTGACTTGTTGATCCCCGCGTATCACGCGTATCCGATATATTTTTATACGTACTATCCGCAATGGATCACTACTCCAAGAGTGAAGAAGAACACAAGCAACATGTGACGATAATTCTTAAGTTACTCAAGGAAGAGAAATTGTACGTGAAATTCTCTAAGTGTGAATTTTGGGTTCACACGGTGTGGAAAACATAGAGAGGGTGAATACGTTCCTGTTTAAAAACTTAATACCTTTTGTATCAAACACCCGATCAAGTGTGACATAATATGAAAAGTGTCAATTATTTATCTACAACAACTAGAGATAGTGTTAAGTAGATCACCACACAAACATAACGTAAGTATCATGCCCCTACAAAAACATAGTCAACACAACATAAGCAACAAGCCACACAATCATAAACACAATTGTTAGGATTTAAAGCTTCCTAGGTGTTAATGCTGCTCATGATGTTAATATGGTTTGAAGGGTTTTTGACCCATTTATGTGTAATTTGAACATCAGTAGCCATTTCCCCCATCAGTTCAGATAAGCAGTTTTATAGGCTAGTTTCTATGCTTATTTGTGTTGTTCAAATGTTTGATTTCCATGATCTTGGCTGTTTGCTAGTTGATTAATGCTTATTTACATCTTCAAGCTCAAAACCTAGTTTAAAAATAGCTTTTCGATAGCCTTGAATATGGTCCCTTAAGTCTGCACAGAACCACAGACTGCATCAGCCCACTTTGCCCTATTTAGCTTTTGTTTTTGATTTTTCATTAGCTCAATTTAAGCCCATTTGTTCTGAATTTTTGCACATATACTGTTTGATTGCTTAGCTACTTATTCCCATTTTTTTTGAATTTTTTTTATTAGCTTTTGATAGCTTTCTAGTAGCTTAAAAATGGCCTTTTTGCCCTGTGCACCCCAGCAGCCCTCAGACTGCTCATTTGACTTTGAATTACTTATTATTTGCTTTGATTGTGGCTTTTTCTGAGACCAATTGCTTATTTAGATCAATCATAGGATGTTTTAGCTTTTTCTAGCTTCTTTTGAGCCCTTATTAGGTTATTAGCTTATTTGGTTAATTAACTTATGCTTGTTTCCCTTCTTTCTTTCTATCTGATCTGCCAGTCCTTATTCTGTGCTTATTTGTAGTTTTTAAAAATAGTGTTAGTTATAAAATATGCTTATTTACTTGTGCTTTTTAAGTATCCAAAAAGAAAGAAAAAAAAAATTCGAAAAAAACTGAGGCCAGGATTCGAACCCTGGTCTCCAGCCTACCAAGCACACAACACACACACGCGCTACCACTAGTGCCCTTGGGACTTCTCTGATTTATCTCTCCACTTTAATTCTTTTAACCCATTTTTCCTCATTTGCTTATCAGCCAACATTTGCTTATTACCAGCTTATCTGGATAAGCTGGCTTAGTGATTTTATTTTTTCCTAGCACTAGAATATCTTTAAGCACTTTCCTGTAATTTTTCATAATTTTCTATTTTCATTTAGTATTTTTAATTTATTTTTCTTTGAAATTTAGTTTTTAATTCATAATAAAAAATATAAAAGTCAAAAAAATATAATTCTTTTTTCTAAAATTTTCTTTTATCATTTAGGACTTAGGAAAAATTAAAATTTGCACTTGTAGGTTTAATTTTCAGAGATTTTAGTTTTTTAGGCTCGTTTTTGAATTCCCATTTACGTTTTTAGCATTATTTGATTTTAGCTTTATTTTCTTTGTAAATTTGCTTTCCATAACTTAATTAGAATATTAAAAACACAAAAATCCAAATTCCATCTTTCAAGCACTTTAATTCCAAACCTTACACGAAATCCTCGATTCACACCTCGTCGGGAAACGACCAGGGTAACACTTGCCCGGTATCTCATATCGTATTCACGGGTTTTGCACGTTAGCCTTTGTCCTAAAAGGTTGACTTGTTGATCCCCGCGTATCACGCGTATCCGATATATTTTTATACGTACTATCCGCAATGGATCACTACTCCAAGAGTGAAGAAGAACACAAGCAACATGTGACGATAATTCTTAAGTTACTCAAGGAAGAGAAATTGTACGTGAAATTCTCTAAGTGTGAATTTTGGGTTCACACGGTGTGGAAAACATAGAGAGGGTGAATACGTTCCTGTTTAAAAACTTAATACCTTTTGTATCAAACACCCGATTAAGTGTGACATAATATGAAAAGTGTCAATTATTTATCTACAACAACTAGAGATAGTGTTAAGTAGATCACCACACAAACATAACGTAAGTATCATGCCCCTACAAAAACATAGTCAACACAACATAAGCAACAAGCCACACAATCATAAACACAATTGTTAGGATTTAAAGCTTCCTAGGTGTTAATGCTGCTCATGATGTTAATATGGTTTGAAGGGTTTTTGACCCATTTATGTGAAATTTGAACATCAGTAGCCATTTCCCCCATCAGTTCAGATAAGCAGTTTTATAGGCTAGTTTCTATGCTTATTTGTGTTGTTCAAATGTTTGATTTCCATGATCTTGGCTGTTTGCTAGTTGATTAATGCTTATTTACATCTTCAAGCTCAAAACCTAGTTTAAAAATAGCTTTTCGATAGCCTTGAATATGGTCCCTTAAGTCTGCACAGAACCACAGACTGCATCAGCCCACTTTGCCTTATTTAGCTTTTGTTTTTGATTTTTCATTAGCTCAATTTAAGCCCATTTGTTCTGAATTTTTGCACATATACTGTTTGATTGCTTAGCTACTTATTCCCATTTTTTTTGAATTTTTTTTATTAGCTTTTGATAGCTTTCTAGTAGCTTAAAAATGGCCCTTTTTGCCCTGTGCACCCCAGCAGCCCTCAGACTGCTCATTTGACTTTGAATTACTTATTATTTGCTTTGATTGTGGCTTTTTCTGAGACCAATTGCTTATTTAGATCAATCATAGGATGTTTTAGCTTTTTCTAGCTTCTTTTGAGCCCTTATTAGGTTATTAGCTTATTTGGTTAATTAACTTATGCTTGTTTCCCTTCTTTCTTTCTGTCTGATCTGCCAGTCCTTATTCTGTGCTTATTTGTAGTTTTTAAAAATAGTGTTAGTTATAAAATAAGCTTATTTACTTGTGCTTTTTAAGTATCCAAAAAGAAAGAAAAAAAAATTCAAAAAGGCTGAGGCCAGGATTCGAACCCTGGTCTCCAGCCTACCAAGCACACAACACACACACGCGCTACCACTAGTGCCCTTGGGACTTCTCTGATTTATCTCTCCACTTTAATTCTTTTAACCCATTTTTCCTCATTTGCTTATCAGCCAACATTTGCTTATTACCAGCTTATCTGGATAAGCTGGCTTAGTGATTTTATTTTTTCCTAGCACTAGAATATCTTTAAGCACTTTCCTGTAATTTTTCATAATTTTCCATTTTCATTTAGTATTTTTAATTTATTTTTCTTTGAAATTTAGTTTTTAATTCATAATAAAAAATATAAAAGTCAAAAAAATATAATTCTTTTTTCTAAAATTTTCTTTTATCATTTAGGACTTAGAAAAAATTAAATTTGCACTCGTAGGGTTAATTTTCAGAGATTTTAGTTTTTTAGGCTCGTTTTTGAATTCCCATTTACGGTTTTAGCATTATTTGATTTTAGCTTTATTTTCTTTGTAAATTTGCTTTCCATAACTTAATTAGAATATTAAAAGCACAAAAATCCAAATTCCATCTTTCAAGCACTTTAATTCCAAACCTTACACGAAATCCTCGATTCACACCTCGTCGGGAAACGACCCGGGTAACACTTGCCCGGTATCTCATATCGTATTCACGGGTTTTGCACGTTAGCCTTTGTCCTAAAAGGTTGACTTGTTGATCCCCGCGTATCACGCGTATCCGATATATTTTTATACGTACTATCCGCAATGGATCACTACTCCAAGAGTGAAGAAGAACACAAGCAACATGTGACGATAATTCTTAAGTTACTCAAGGAAGAGAAATTGTACGTGAAATTCTCTAAGTGTGAATTTTGGGTTCACATGGTGTGGAAAACATAGAGAGGGTGAATACGTTCCTGTTTAAAAAGTTAATACATTTTGTATCAAACACCCGATCAAGTGTGACATAATATGAAAAGTGTCAATTATTTATCTACAACAACTAGAGATAGTGTTAAGTAGATCACCACACAAACATAACGTAAGTATCATGCCCCTACAAAAACATAGTCAACACAACATAAGCAACAAGCCACACAATCATAAACACAATTGTTAGGATTTAAAGCTTCCTAGGTGTTAATGCTGCTCATGATGTTAAGAATGCTCGGGTATTACAAGAAAATTAATCCAAGTCAATACTGCTGCTAGTTATGATGGTTAATGCTGCTGATGAAAATTAAGATTGCTAGAGTACGTTAAGACTACTGATAGGCTTTAAGGAAAATACTCTAAGTAGTTAATGCTGCTAGAAGGAAACTTAGTACTACTAGTACTAAGTTAATGTTGCCAGAGATTTAATGTTGCTAGAACAAAGAGTTAGTGCTGTCGATGCATTATTAGTGTTGCTAGAGTATTAGAGTCTGTTTTTATGTATAGTATGTTTAGATAAGTATAGAAAAGATTCTATAAATATTTATCTTGTATATAAAGTCGTTGTAAGCCGACTAGTACTCCTTAGTCTATAAAAGGAGATCCTAGGGCATAGAGATAGATATTGATAGAAAATTACACATACGATTCTTTATAGAACTTCAAGGTTATAAACCCTAATACTTTTGAGTATTCGTATGATATCAATAATATTGAAGTGTTTAGTTTGATATTCTTGTGTTATTGTTTTCTGTTTCATTCGATATGAAGTTTTTATTAAGATCAAATACAAGATTCCGCATTGTGTTTCATAAACTTCAAGACAGTTTCTATACTTAGTTGTTTTAGATTTATCTAAGATAACTAACCCTTACAAGCTAAGGAATTCGATCAAGTGCATAATTGGGATCAACAAGTGGTATCAGAGCTTGTGATCTAGAAGCTGTGATCAAGAAGAACCTGTTTAAACTCCAGACTGTTCTGATCTTTCTGAAGAAATGGAGTCAGAATCTACACACATGATTACTGCATCAAAGGTGCCAATGCTCAAGTTTGGAGAGTATAATCTATGGAGAATGAGAATAGAGGAGTATATTCAGATGGTTGATTACTCTATGTGGGAAGTAATAGAGACTGGCAATACTTTACCTAAAATAGAAAATTTTGATGATGGTGTTGTCACCATCTTGCCTATTAAAACTGCTGAAGACAAGGCACAAAGAAGACTGGAAGTTAAGGCAAGAAGCACTCTCATGATGGGCATTCTTAATGACCATCAGTTGACTTTCAATCACATCAAGGATGCTAAATTTTTGTTAGAAGTAATTGAGAAAAGGATTGGAGGGAATGCTGCTACCAAGAAGACCAGGAAGAACCTTTTGAAGCAAAAATATGAGAATTTTGCTGCTCCTAGTTCTGAGAATCTTGATCAGACCTTTGACAGACTTCAGAAACTTATTAGTCAACTAGCACTTGTGGAAGTAACAATTCCTCAAGAAGATATAAATCAAAAGTTTAAGAGAAGCTTGTCACTAGAGTGGAATACACATACTGTGGTATGGAGAAACAAGGTTGATCTTGATACAATGAGTTTAGATGATCTGTATAATAATCTAAAAGTGTATGAACCAGAAGTCAAAGGGTCATGTAGCTCATCCTTAAGCTTACATAACTTAGCTTTTGTGTCCTCCTCCAATAATAGTTATGGCAGTACTAATGAAGCAGTTA
Source organism: Artemisia tridentata subsp. tridentata (assembly GCA_021014915.2). Classification (NCBI taxonomy): domain Eukaryota; kingdom Viridiplantae; phylum Streptophyta; class Magnoliopsida; order Asterales; family Asteraceae; genus Artemisia; species Artemisia tridentata. The sequence goes on from CP139502.1 coordinate 200,517,312, forward strand.
ATGTTGCTCATGGAGTTAGTACTGCTGGCAAAAATGTTAATACTGCTGGGTCTACAACCCTTGATAACTTGAGTGATGCTATTATCTATGCTTTCTTAGATGGTTAATATACAAATTCTCAGATTATGCATAAGGATTTAGAACAGTTTCATCCAGATGATCTTGAAGAGATGAACTTGAAGTGGCAGATGGCAATGTTGTCAATGAGGGCAAGGAGATTTTTTAACAAGACTGGAAGAAACCTCAAGGTCAATGGGTAGGATACCATGGGTTTTAATAAATCAAAGTTTGAATGCTACAATTTTTATAGGAAGGGACACTTTGCAAGGGAATGCATGGCACCAAGGAGCAAAGACTACAAGAATGGAGAGAGCTCAAGGAAACCTGTGTCTGAGGAACCTAAGACTTCTACAACTTTTGTGTCTTGTGATGGTTTGGGTGGATATGATTGGAGTGACCAAGCAGCTGAAGGAAAAAACTTTGCACTTATGGCTTACTCTTCTTCATCAAGTTCTGATTCTTAGGTATCTAATGATTCTGGTTGTTCTTATAAATCTTGTTTCGATACTATTAAGGAACTTAAGGCTAGGAATGAAAAACAAATAGAAGATTTAAGGAAGTTAAAGTTAGATAATCTAGGCTATAAAGTAGGCTGACAATCTGTTGAACAAAGACTTGAATTCTTTAACTGTTGATCCCAGATGAGCTTCACGATCTTATTAATTATCTTAGATATAAACCTAAGACAATAGATATAGAAACTGTTCTTGAACAAATTATCAATTACTATGCGGAAATTAGTAATTAATCTTAAGAAGAATAACTAACAATGAAACAACACTTCAATATATTAATACGGTTGCTCTGAATAGCAACGGGGTTACAAGGAACCTTGAAGTGTAAAACAATAATGATACGTACATAAAACCTAACCCTAGATCCTCCTTTTATAGACTAAGGAGTCCTAGTTGGTTACAAAACTTTCTATACAAGAAAAATATCTTTACGTATCTTTTCTATACTTATCCTAACATACTATACATATCCAATAAGCAGCAGCATAATTACTCTAGCAGCAGAGTCTTCGTAGCTAGCAGCAGAATTACACTTAACTTATTATACCATCCATCAGATAACACCAGCAGTGGATTAAATACACTAGCACTAGAGTTACTCAGACTAGCAGCAGAGTTATTTAGACTAGCAACAGAGTAATACTTAGTGTATTTCAATAAGTACCAAGAGCAGCAGCATCTTCAAAACCCAACAATCTTCCCCTAAACTTGATATTTCTCTTCAAAATCATCAAGTTTCCTATAAGTCCAGCTAATCACCAAGAGGATGTTTCCAAACACTTACTGCTCAAAATCTTTTGCTTGCAGAATCAAAATCTTTTCAGTATCTACTTATCAATTAGTCCTTTTTCTCCATTCTTTGATTTCTTCACATTATCAGACTCCATAACTTCTAGTTCTCTCTTCTTTCCTGTTTTGAAACCTTTTCTTGGAGAGTTCAGCATTGCATAGGTTTCATAGAATTCCTTTGTAATTATAGCATCTGACTTTCCTTTGAAATCTTTCATACTGTAATTTCTTGTATTCTTCAAATAATACTTCATATCATCAACTAATTCCTTCTTTGTAGGTAACTTTGTTTTGTACCCATACTTCTGTCCTTCTCTAATTCTTTGAATCAACTCTTCCCATTTAGCTACTCTATTCTTTTTGAGTATAAACTCTACAAGCTCCTCTGTCTTTTCTTTTTCATCCAACTGCTCATCTTTCATTATCAATGAAGCTTGACCTCTTACAATCAATGAAGAATCCAAGAAATATTGTAGCTGTTCATTAAACTCTTCTTGATTAACATCTTTAGATTTAGATCTTTCCATAAATTCAAATATAATCCTTTCTTCGTTAGCTGCCACCTTCCTTGCATATTCCTCATCATGAGCAATCTGATCTTCTTTTGGCCAGAACTCAAAAGGAAGGTGTGTAAGATAAGGTGAAGATTCTTCAACTTCATCACCTTTTCCTTTATCTTTTAATGAAATAGATGATGATATAGGTTTGGGTGTGGAAGTGGGTTCTTTTATGACAATTCCTTTGGGCATGGGTCTTGGAGTTGATGATTTTACATGATGTGCAGTAGCAGCAGATTGTGAATTAGGAACAGCAGTTTGTTCTTGTTGTTTTGATGGTGCAGATGTTTTGGTTCCAAGGTTTAACAATACTTGAGCTAAGGGCATTGTGTCTTCATCTGGTTCAGCAGCGGAGTGCTTTAGCCCAGCAGCAGAGTGTTCTGCACCAGCAACAGAGTCAATCTGTGCATTCTTTTCACCAACATCAGCAACATTTTCACATTTTTCTATCACAACCTCCCCTGAATCCTTTAGAACCTCCCCTGAACCCTTTATTATCTGCCTATCTTCATGGTCATTCCTCCCCTGTTTGGAAGCATCCTCTTCCAAACATGGTTTGGAACTCTTCCTTAGCTTAGCCTTCATACTGTGAGAAGATCTTGTTCTTTTCCATAGAACACTTTCTAGATGCTTTACCCTTAACCTTAGTTTGTGAATGACTGCATCTTGAGTGGTTTGAGAGTTCTTCATCACCTGCAACTCTTCAGTAAGAACAAGAACTTCTTTTGACAATTTTGTACATGTATCCGTCAATTCAGCAATTTGTTTCATAATAGTCTCACCACTTCGGTCTGTATTACCTGACCCGAGAGGTGGATCATTGACATTGGCATTTTGTACAGTTGAAGTACCCATCAATTCAATATTTGGATTTTCAAGACTAGCCTCAACACTTCGACCTGTGTGACCTGGTCCGAGAGGTGCATCATGGGCATTGACAATGTGTACAGTATTATCCATCAATTCATTAGTAGTTCCATGGCTGTCCTCATCACTTCGGGATGTGTTAACTTCCCAGAGAGGTGAATCTTGGGACTGAAACTCAGTTTCAACCCTAGGTTGAACATCTGAGCCCCCCATATTAGCCAGTTGGCTGGGGTTACCATCTTGTGCAGCAGGTTCAAGAGAACCTTTAGCATTAGATGTTGCCAAGGTTGGGGTCTTACTTATGTTGACACTGTCCTGCTCAGTTACTAAACCAGAGACAGTAGTGTCAGCCCCTTTCTTCATGCCATCTCCATCACCTATGGTAGCCTCATTTGCTTCCATAATAGCACTAGTCTGAGGTAACTTAGTGCCCTGTTCTTGTGAATACCTAGGTGAATGGGTATTTTGGGGTTCATTGGAAACTGATTCATTCAAACTTGCAGAGGAGGATTTGTGATGGGAAGTTGTGGGAGTTCCAGCTTCTTCATCCTCATTTGCAGCAGCCACAGTATCCAAAATGTGTTGAGATAAGGGAGTTATAGTACCAGAAAAACCAATCCTATTTTTCTTTAGAAAAGCAAACGTTTTGATAGTCATTTAATTACTTGGCTCAATGCTTGTATGTTCCAAGGGTTTCTTAAGTTGACAGTTGATCATAAGTTGTAAAAACCTTGGATACAAATAAAATTTCTTAGTGACATACCTCTTCAACCCTTCAAAAATCATGGATGAAAAATTAAATGGTTGTCTTGAGGCCAGGCAAATCAAAGCTGATGCTTGAGATGCATTGAACTCATTCCACCCACTTACTTTAGGAATTAAACAATTTTGAATGGTATGAAGAAGAAACTTCCAATGTGGGCAAAGAAGGCGTTTAAAAAGTTTACCACTAGAATTTTCCCTCTCATACCCCATTTTCTCAAGTTCGGCCAAAATAATGTCTGTAGGACGACAAGTGGTTGCTTCATCATCTTTAAAACGAAGAGTTCGCCTTATAGATGTTTCAGTAACTACTATACTTGCTCCATCCACTATACCAATTAACATTTGCTCCCCATGTCTAGTTTCGATTGTAACAGTCGACCAAAACTGTCGCATGTGGGATTTAAATATAGGAGGATCCACCGTTAATGCATACCTTAATTGTGATGCATTTAGAAAGTCCATGACTTCAGTGAAACCTTCAGCTTCAGGAATCTTTTGAAGAAACGAAATTTGATTGTGCTCAACAGGGAATTGTCTTCTAGCCATTGTAAATGAGAGTTTTGATTTTGGGGTTTTTGATCCAATGATGTGAATTTGGGTTTAGGGTAGGAATAGAATATAACTTTGGGCGCTTATGGTACGAAATGAGATCGAATTGGGTTTGAGACCGTTTTGATCTAATTAGGGTTTAGATGCGCGCCAAATTTTACAAATTGGCCCCTTTACTTTCAAACTCAGCAGCAGAGTGACAGAATGTTTGACTAAAAGTCAACTTTCCCCAATTATCTTAATTAATCCCTCAATCAAATTTATTGCTAACACCAACTCCCCATTGAATACCCATAGACACCATAAGTCTATAAATTTCCTTGAGACTTTAGCGAATCCCAAAATCCACAAACCCTAACACAATAATCCAATCATCATGAGTTCTTCAAAGACACCGATCATAGATATTCCATCTAATTCATCATCATCTGATGATAATGGTTGGTCATCATATTTTCCACCAGGGTGCAAACCAACGGGAAGAACAAAGCAAGCAGCAGTAAGATTCAAGAAATCCAAGAAGCCAATGAATATCTCCTCTTCAGACTCCGATAAGCTTCCCACACCACCATCCTACGTAAGTGACTCATCCTCTGACTCGGATGACGAAACATGGATTCCATCCTTATCAAAATTCCTCACTAAAGAGATGGAGAAGGCCGTAGTAGGAATGAGCAAGATCACAGTGCCAGAAAAGAAGCAAGCATCTTCAAAGCCTATACCTAAAGTTGTGTTGTGTCTTCCATGTCCACAAGTGTCAAGACTAATGGAAGGCAGAAGAGGTAAAAAGACCATGCCTGACCTCACCGAAAAGGGAAAAAGGAAGCTTGGTTAGTGGATAAGTTTGTTTATCTTGGAAATCTTGTCTTGATGTCTATTGAATGTAATGGATCTTTTGTATTGTATTCAACTCTGTGGTTAATGAACTTTAAGTTTCCTTGCTTTACTTGATGTGAACTTATGAATATCTACAAAAGATTAGTAAAAAACCACAAAAACACAAGCAAGAATATCCCATAGTCCATATAAACACACAAGACAACATAGCAGCAGAGTAGCATAGCAGCAGACAACTTAACAACAGACAATTTAAGAAACAACAAACTTTGACTTAAAAACAGCACAAATCCTTACACAGTTTTACAAAAACATACAGAGATAAGATGTTTAAAGATTGATCATGCCAATACTAGCAACTAAAAATTGAAATCTACCTACATCAAAACCTTTAGTAAGTAAATCAGCAAGATTGTTGTCAGTATGTATTTTAACCACTTGAATTAACTTTTTCTCATAACAATCTCTAATAAAATGATGTCTTATCTCTATGTGTTTTGTTTTAGAGTGATAAACAGGATTTCTAATAATACACATTGTGCTGTTGTTGTCAATGTAAATTTTGGTGTTCATGAAATTGTAACCATAATCCAGCAGTTGATTCTGAATCCAGAGCACTTGTCCATAACAACTAGAAGCAGCCAAATATTCTGCTTCAATTGTTGAATTTGCCACCACTGTTTGTTTCTTACATTGCCAAGAGATCAGCCTATGTCCAAGATACTGACAGCCTTCAGTGGTTGATTTTCTATCCAAACTAGCTCCAGCATAGTCACTATCAGAGTATGCCACCAAGTCAAAAGGTGAATCCTTAGGATACCAGAGGCCCAACCGAGGTTGACTCCTTAAATACCTAAAAATCCTCTTAACAGCATTCAAGTGAGAAAATTTTGGGGATACTTGAAATCTGGCTCAGGCATACACAGCAAACATAATGTCTGGCCTTGAAGCAGTCAGATACATCAATGAACCAATCACTGATCTATAAAGATGAACATCAATCTCTTCCCCATCTTCATCCTTGAGCAAAGGTTTCTTGGTCTCTATTGTTGTCTTTGCAGGCTTCACATCTTTACATTCAAACTTCTTCAAAATATCAGCCACATACTTGTCTTGGCTAATAAAAATCCCATCTGTTTTCTGCTTAACTTGGAGTCCCAAAAAGAAAGTGAGTTACCCCATAGAACTCATCTGAAACTTGTTGTGCATAAGCTTCTCAAATTCTTCACATAACACCTTATTTGTAGATCCAAAAATAATATCATCTACATAAACCTGAACAAGTAGGATATCCTTTTTGTCTTTCTTAATGAACAAGGTTTTGTCAATGGCTCCTCTGCTATAACCATTATTCAACAAATACTTGGATAAGGTGTCATACCAAGCTCTAGGAGCCTGATGTAGTCCATATAGTGCCTTTTCCACTTTATAAACCCTATTAGGATACTTAGGGTCTTCAAATCTAGGTGGTTGCATAACATAGACTTCCTCATCTATCTCTCCGTACAAGAAAGCACTTTTCATATCCATTTGGTACACAGGAAAGTTTTTGAATGAGGCATATGATAAGAATATTCTGATAGCCTCAATTCTTGCAACTGGAGCAAATACCTTATCATAATCTATTCCTTCTTCCTGAGTGTATCCCTGAGCCCCAATCTAGCCTTGTTTCTGATAACAATGCCCCTTTCATCTCTTTTGCATCTGAACACCCATTTTGTACCAATTGCCCTTTTTCCATTAGGTAGATCCACCAATGTCCAGACTTCTTGAAGCTTGAACTGCAGCAGCTCCTCTTGCATAGCTTCAACCCAACTTTCATCTTTCATAGCCGTGTGAATGTTCTTGGGTTCCTTTTGAGTTAAGAAATAGGCAAACATACAATTTTGTAAATCCTTGTGGCTAGTCCTCTTTTTAAGAGTTTGAGCAAACAATCCCTGATTGATCAGATCACCCAACCCTTTTGATTTACTTCTGGTCTGAACAACAGATTTAACATCTCCAATAATCTACTCCTTTGGATGATTCTTGTGAATTCTGGTTGTTAGAGTGGGACTAACAGGTATATCAGTTTCCAAATTTGATAGATCGGCTCCAGCACCAAAGACATCAACAATTTCATCATCAGTGTCCACATATATTTCTTCTAACTCCAGCATCTCATCAGAAGAATTATCATAGGAATCATTATCTTTATCAGCAGTAGAGTCCTTGGGTACAGCAGCAAAATTACCAGGCTTAGCAGCAGAGTGTTTTGGCCTAACAGCAGAGTGGTTTAGCCTAACAGCAGAGTGTTTTGGCTTGGCAGCAGAGTTGAGAGAACTTCTGCTTGTTTTATTCCCTTGGAGTCCATCAATTGCTGACTCTTCATCCTTCTCCTTATCACCATTCTTGTCATCATGAGAAGTCTGAACACTTCCTTTTGCATCATTCTTTGGAACTTCATCATGAACATCATCATCTAGTGAACTCTTGCCCCCATTAGGTGTGAAAGGCTGATCAATGTTCCATCTTTCAATCAACACAAACTCTTTTGCAGATGCATTATCCTTAGCTTGAGTACCTGCAGTAGGGTTAGTTTATGTACCTGCAGACATGTCAGTTGTACCTGCAATGACTGGTTGATAATTCATACTTTTGGTTAGAGAATCAATATCAAACATCCATTCAGGACCTTTTCCATCAACATTAGGTGTGGTTTCTCTAATTGTAACATGTAAATTTTCCTCCACATGCCCAGTCCTTTGATTGAAGACTCTAAAAGCCTTACTATTAGTGGAGTATCCAACAAAGAAACCTATGTCTGCTTTCTCACTAAACTTGCCTAGGTGGTCAATGGTGTTCAAGATAGTAACAGGACACACAAATGGTCTTAAGAAATCTATCAGGGGTTTCTTACCATGTAATAACTCATAAGGGGTCTTGTTATGAGGCTTAACTACCTTACTCCTATTTTGCACATAGCAAGCAGTGTTGACTGCTTCAGCCCAAAAGGTAGTGGGTAACTTAGACTCAGACAACATGGTCCTAGCAGCCTCAATTAATGTTCTATTCCTCCTCTCAGCAACTCTATTTTGCTGAGGAGTTCTAGCCACACTAAACTTTCTTGTTATACCCTTTTCCTCACAGAACTGATTCATCACATGGTTCTTAAATTCAGTTCCATTGTCACATCTGATGACCTTAACTTTGTGATTAAATAGGTTTTCTATTCTTGTCCTAAAAGCCTTAAGAATGCCAGGAGTCTCATCCTTAGTAGCTAAGAAGAATACCCAAGTAAATCTACTGAAATCATCAGTGACCACTAAGCCATACATCTTTTTGTTCAAGCTTTTCACATAAGTAGGTCCAAATAGGTCCATATGTAACATAAACAAGGGTTCAGAAATAGAGTTCACCACTTTGGACTTACAAGATGCTCTATGTTGCTTTCCCATCTGACAAGCAACACATATTTCAGGGTTTTCAAAGACCTTTGAAGGTAATCCTCTGACCAAGTTCCCTTTCACCAACTTGTTGATAGCCTTGTAGTTCAAATGGCCAAGCCTTCTATGCCAAAGTTTGGATTCATCAATAGTGGCTTTGGCAAATAGACAAGTTAAATCTCTTTTGGGAATAATGTTCTTTATATCCACACTGTATCTGTTGTCATTTCCAGGGACTTTAAGAAGTACTAATTTATCATCAGGTATCTTATAGTCAGGAGATAAGACAAAACACTCAGTTTCTATAAAAAGAACAAAATTCTTTCTGTCATACATTTGTGAGACACTAAAAAGATTGAACTTTAGTCCATTCACCAAATACACTTTCTCAAAATCCAATTTGCCAGTTCTGATGATGCCTTTTCCAACGATTTTACCTCCTTTAGGGTCATTCCCAAAGGCAACGTATCCACCATCCAAAGCTTCAAAGTTTTCCAAATTGCTTTGGTCTCCAGTCATATGTGAAGAGCATCCACTATCAAAAATGAATTTATTCTTTAGCTCCTTTTGTAGATTGCCCTGCACAAAAAGTAAGAGAATTAGTTTCTCTTTGGGACCCAAGCCATTACTGACTTGGATCTGCCTTGTGCATCAAAGTAGTCAAATTTCTTCAACTGCATTGGTGCACTGCTGTGTCTGAGAACATGATCCAAAACTTTAACTTTAGGTTTCCAGACCCAGCAAGCTGAGGCCTTAACAGCATAAAAATTTTTGCCCACAACAGTATCAGTAACCACTTTTGGCAAAACAGCAGAGTCTGCCTTAGCAGCAGTATCAACTATGTCCTTCTTTATGGGCCCTTTTGGTGCAATAGGTGAGATAATTCTAGAAGCACCATCTCTCATCAAAACTTCCTTGGGAACCATGTTTCTTTTGGGGTGAGGGTGAGTTTTTCAAGCAAGATTTCTATGGTTCACCCTAGTGTATTGGTTCCAAACAGGTTTTTGATAGTAGTAGCAGTCTTCTTGCAAGTGTTCAAAACTGCCACAGCTATAACATGCCTTTTTAAGTAATTGAAAATCAGTACCTAATCTTTGTGAAACTAGACTGTTCCAATTTCTCTGGTTTCCTCTAGGCAAGTTATTTGATCTCTTAGGGTATTCTCTAGGTGTGTTATCATACTCAGCCATTTTTCTAGAGATACTCCTACCTAGCTTAGGTTTAACAAACTCAACCTTTTTAGTCTTAGGCACTTTTGATTCAACAACAGCAGGAATTGCTTCCTTTTTGTTCTTAGGGGTTGAATCAGATTCCTCAACATCATCATCACAGTCAGACACCCAATCTTCAATAATGGGTGCATCAGTCCACTTTTTCTCAACCTTAGGTGACTCTATTTTAGTTCCACTAGTTTCACCTACAGGTTTGGCCTCAGACTCAGGTATGAAAGACAATGTCCTAGTAGGAGGGGCATAGGCACTAAGGTTCTTTGGTGGAGCAACAACATTGTATCCTAGGCCACTGCCTGTGTCAGCAAAGTGTCTTCCTATTGGTTTACTGAGGATGTCAGTGGCAAATTGTTGTTTTTCCACCCTAACAACATGTTTTTCAGTCTCACTTATAGCTGAATTTCTAGCCTGTTCAGCCTCTTCTACTTTCCCCATTAGAACCTTAATTTCACAATCTTTCTTAGTAAGCTCAATTTCTAAACTAGTGATCTTATCAACATATTCAATTTCAGTATTTTAAAAAAATTCAAGCTTCTCTTCTACATTTTTTAAACCAAATTGATAACTAAGATTGTCTAACTTAAGTTTTTCAATCTCCATTTTAAGATCTCCATTGCTAGACTTAAGAACTTCTATTGTATCATGACATGATTTAAAAGAACAAGATGATTCATTGGATACCTCAGAGTCTGATCCAGAGGAAGAGTAGGCCATAAGAGCAAATTGTTGTTCTTTAGGTTCTTCATTAGCTACCAATGCAAAATTAGGACCATCTTCAGTATGATCACTCCAGTCAAACTCTCCTAACCCATCACATGACACCATAGCAGTATTAGGATTTGGCTCTTCAACATTAAGCTTCTTGGTATTCTCATTGTTTCTTTTGGGTGCTCTGCACTCTCTTGCAAAGTGTCCCTTCTTATGACAATTATAACATTCAGCTTTTGATTTGTCAAATCCCACATTATTGTTTCTTCTGAACTTAAGTTCTTTACCAGTTCTTTTAAGAAACCTTCTTGCCCTCATAGTTAGCATTGCAAACTGCCATTGCAAATCAATCTCTTCAACATCATCAGGATCAAGTTCATCCAGATCTTGAGGCATAACTGCAGTACTTGAAGTAAGTTCAGCCAAATAAGCACAAATAGTAGCATCACTGATGGTGTTAGTATTGGTAGAGTCAGCAGCAGAGACATGTGAACCAGCAGCAGGAATGAAAGTACCAGCAGCAGAGTGTTGTTCTTGATGACTACCAGAATTCTTGTTGCTTGAGGATACAAAAGCAAGATTGTTTGAGGTTGAAGATGAACTTGACAATCCCTTGACTTCAGATTCATATACTTTCAGGTTATTATACAGATCATCCAATGTCATCTTTTCAAAATCTTCCTTGTGCCTCCAAATCACTATGTGAGTGTTCCATTCAGATGATAGGCTTCTCAGAAATTTTAGATTGATATTTTCTTGAGATACATCAATCTTCAATAGAGCCATCTGACTGGTCAGTTTATAAAGTCTATCATAAGTTCCCTCAATGTTCTCAGAACTCAAAGCAGTAAAAGTTTCAAATTGGTGCTTCAGTATGTTCTTTCTTGACTTCTTTGTAGCTTCGTTCCCACCAAATCGAAGTTCAATAGCCTCCCATAGCTCCTTAGCAGACTCAATATGATTAAAGCTTAGTTGATAATCATTAGGTATTCCCATCATGAGAATACTGTGAGCCTTAACCTCCAATATTCTCTGTGCTTTCTCCTCACTTGTCTTGAGAGTCAAGACTGATCTAGTAGCAGTCTTGGTTGGCTGACTGTCGCCATTTAAAACAACTTCCCAAATTGAGTAATCAACCATTCTCATATATTGTTGAATTCTCATCTTCCAGATCATGTATTCACCAGTCTTGAGCATGGGGACTCTTGATGCAGTAACCATGTGTGTTGAATCGGATTCCATTGCTTACTTTGATGATGAACAAATCTTGTATTCAGTAATTCTTCTTGGTACCAGTTTCTAGATCACAAGCTCTGATACCACTTGTTGATCCCAGATGAGCTTCACGATCTTATTAATTATCTTAGATATAAACCTAAGACAATAGATATAGAAACTGTTCTTGAACAAATTATCAATTACTATGCGAAAATTAGTAATTAATCTTAAGAAGAATAACTAACAATGAAACAACACTTCAATATATTAATACGGTTGCTCTGAATAGCAACGGGGTTACAAGGAACCTTGAAGTGTAAAACAATAATGATACGTACATAAAACCTAACCCTAGATCCTCCTTTTATAGACTAAGGAGTCCTAGTCGGTTACAAAACTTTCTATACAAGAAAAATATCTTTACGTATCTTTTCTATACTTATCCTAACATACTATACATATCCAATAAGCAGCAACGTAATTACTCTAGCAGCAGAGTCTTCGTAGCTAGCAGCAGAATTACACTTAACTTATTATACCATCCATCAGATAACACCAGCAGCAGATTAAATACACTAGGAGCAGAGTTACTCAGACTAGTAGCAGAGTTATTTAGACTAGCAGCAGAGTAATACTTAGTGTATTTCAATAAGTACCAAGAGCAGCAGCATCTTCAAAACCCAACATTAACTAGAATGAGTCAGAGTATGTTGAGAAGGTCAATGTTCTAGAAAGTAAGCTTTATGTTAAAGGGAATGTCATTAATGACCTTACTAAAAGGTTAGAAAAGGCTCAAAAAGAAAAAGTTACAGCTTATCAGGAAAAAAAAACATCAAGTTAAATTAAATAAGCTTGTATTTGCATCTGAAAGTGTAAATAAGACAATTGAGTTTCAACTTTTGAGGATTGGTAGTGGTATAGGTTATAATGAAGTTCCTCCTTCAATAACAGGAAAGTATGTACCTCTTATACCTGAATTGTCTTGTTTAGTTGAGTCTAATGCTAAGCCTTTAGGAAAGAATAGTAAGTCTAATGTGGAGAAACCTAAGGTTGAAAAGACATATACTGATGCAACTATCGTTGAAGATTAGGTGTCTGATGATGATGAGGAACAGGTAAAGTCTAAACCTAAGTTAGAAGGTAAAACAGTTAAGTCTAGTGTTGAACAGATTAAGTTTGTCAAACCTAGGTTTGGTGATAAGGTGTCTAGGAAAATTGCTGAATACACTGAGCAACCTAGGGAGTACACTAACAGGCCAAGAGGTAACCAGAGAAATTGGAATAACATGATGCTACAAAGGTTAGGAAGTGACTTTGTGATGTTTAACAAGGCTTGTTATCACTGTGGTAGTTTTGAGCATTTAAAGGAAAATTGTTTTTACTATCAAAAGCTTATTTCGAACTATGTTAGGAGGGTCAATCATCAAAGTTTCTCTAAACAGACTTACCCACATGCTAAAAGAAACATGGTTCCAACAGCAGTACAAATGATATCTAGTTTAGTATCAGTTAATAGTGCCAAACAAAATATTTCTAAACCAGAAGTAGTAACTAATACTGCTAGATCAGTTAGTACTGCTAACTCAAAAAGAACAGTGAATGGTGCTAATTCAAGGTTACACTTTTATAATACATCACATTAATCTGTAAAAAGGACCATTCAAAAGAACACAGCATTTAGTACTACTAAGGCAAAAGCAGTAGTTACTACTGCTAAGCCAAAAGCAGTAACTTATACTGTTTTGGAAAATCATTTTTATGCTGTTAAGGCCTCAGCTTGCTGGGTCTGGAAACCAAAAGTTAAAGTTTTAGATCATTTTTCCAGAAACAGCAGGGCATCAATAGTTTTAAAGAAATACAATTACATTGATGCACAAGGCAGATCCAAGTCAGTAATGGCTTGGGTACCCAAGAGAAACTGATTTTCTTACTTTATGTGCAGGGCAATCCACAGGTGGAATTTGAGGATGAAGGATTTTTTGACCGTGGATGCTCTAGGCACATGACAGGAGACATGTCCTATCTTGAAGATTTTGAAGAAATTGATGGGGGATATGTTGCTTTTGGGAGTAATCCCAAATGAGGGAAAATCACAGGCAAAGGTACAATAAGAACTGGTAAATTAGATTTTGAGAATGTGTACTTTGTCAAAGAGCTTAAGTTTAATCTTTTTAGTGTCTCACAAATGTGTGACAAAAAGAACAGTGTTCTTTTTACTGACACTGAATGTTTTGTCTTGTCTTTTGACTTTAAGTTGACTGATGAAAGTCATGTTTTGCTTAAGGTTCCTAGAAAAGATAACATATACAGTGTTAATCTAAAGAACATGGTTCCCAAAAGAGGTTTGACTTATCTCTTTGCAAAGGCCACATCTGATGATTCTAAGCTTTGGCATAGAAGGCTTGGATATTTAAATTTCAAAACAATGAATAAATTGGTTAAAGGAAACCTTGTAAGAGGGTTACCTTCAAAAGTTTTTGAAAATATTGAAATCTGTGTTGCTTGTCAGAAGGGAAAACAACACAGAGCTTCTTGTAAGACCAAAGCAGTGAATTCTATAAGTCAGCCTTTACATATGTTGCACATGGATTTATTTGGACCAACATTTGTAAAAAGTTTAATGAAAAATATGTATTGCCTAGTTGTCACAGATGATTATAGTAGGTTTACTTGGGTTTTCTTTTTAGCATCTAAGGATGAAACCAGTGGAATCCTTAAGGATAAGATGTGACAATGGAACTGAGTTTAAGAATAGGGATATGAACCAGTTTTGTGAGTTGAAAGGTATTGAGAGACAGTATAGTGTAGCTAGAACTCCTCAACAAAATGGAGTTGCTGAGAGGAGGAATAGGACACTTATTGAGGCTGCTAGAACAATGTTAGCTGATTCTAAATTACCTACTACTTTTTGGGCTGAAGCAGTTAATACTACTTGCTATGTGCAGAATAGAAGTAAAGTAGTTAAGCCTCACAACAAGACCCCTTATGAACTTTTACATGGTAGAAAACCATTGCTAGATTTCATAAGACCATTTGGGTGTCCTGTTACTATCTTGAATACGATAGATCACTCAGGCAAGTTTGATGGCAAGGCTGATGAAGGATTCTTTGTTGGATACTCAATGAATAGCAAAGCTTTTAGAGTGTTCAATAGTAGGACTAGGAAAGTGGAAGAGAACTTGCATGTTAGGTTTAGTGAAAGTACACCTAATGTTGCAGGGAGTGGACCAAAATGGCTGTTTGATATTGATTCACTAACCAAGACAATGAATTATGAGCCAGTTGTTTCAGGTATAGAGTCTAACAATTTTGAAGGTACAAAAGCAAGTAATGATGCAGGTCAAGCTGGTAAGGAGACAAGACCTGGCAAAGATTACATTTGCTGCCTATTTGGACTGTTAATCCACCTGTCACACCCCAAAAATCGGGTCCAGCGGAAGCATACATGCCACTGGGGTGCAACTCAATTGGTATCACAACACAAGTGTAAAGAACGGTTTTCACATCAATCATTTAGAATATATTTGAGAAGTCAAAAGTGTTAAATTTACATTATGAAAAGTGGTGCGGAAGTTGGCCCATAAAATAAGTTAAGCGGTCCCAAATGTTTTATCAGAGTCTTCTATGACCATGCCATGCCCTGCCAAAAGCCTCCAGTAGCATGCTATAGCTTAATACCTGAAAATACATGCTAAAGTGTCAACACGAGGTTGGTGAGTTCATAGAGTTTGTTATAAATAAGTTGAAAAGCCTTTAGAGAAAGTTTCCACAGCATAGGCATTGTAAATCCACTCAGTTCCAAGCCCTGCCCATTCAAGACTTGCAACCTGTGTGTTTACAACCCAATGCTAACATAGTATGTCTAGAGTAGATGTCTTGCATATCAATGCATCATGAGATTACTGGGTGCCATTTCCCAAAGAATACTGGGTGCCATTTCCCAAAGATTACTGGGTGCCGTTTCCCAAAGATTACTAATAGATCTTATGCTGCTCACTAGGAGACTTATGTTGCTCACGAGGAGACTTATGTTCGGCCACCCCAAGTGTTTGATACTTAGGTCCGCGAGTTGCTTTCAAGAATAACGCAAATAAGTTTAACACAATCATGTATGTAAGCAAGCAGTTTAAGCATGTATCTCCCCCGAAAGTTCAAAACGTATAAAGTAGGGGCTATGAAACTCACCTGATGCGATAGCAACAATGATAATAATGGATAAGATGAAATGAGGCTCGATCTCTAACCGCGACCTAATGTGAATGATATGATCTAAGGTAAGCAAATGAAACAATGCTACACATGCAAATACGTATGTTAACGATACCACTCGTTAGTTTTGAAAATAATGTTTATTGTTGAAAACTACATTTTTGACGTCTCGGCAAGTTATGAACTACTTTTCGTATAAATATGTTGAAACGGTACTCCATGATCCTTATTCGGTGTTTTATCGCCAAATATAATAGTTTCGTCGCAAAATAACACTTTTTATAACTTGTGAAAATATGACCAAACGGCCTCGCAAAACTAGTCGCAAAATATTGTACGTTAAGAGTTAGGAATAGAACTTGACGTTTTTTAAATCCTTGTAACATAATCTTCATGTCGACTCATTTGACTTTTGATCATACGCGCCTCGATCATATAGAAAATCGGCTATCAATATAGTGTCTTGTAAAACAATTTCTATACTTAGAAATATTTTCTTATAATGGTTGTTTTTGGAGATATTCGGAAAATCACATCTTACTCGTTATAAGTCCGATCAACGAACGGTTGATTGATTTGGAAAATAGGCCGGGTATACTTCCATTCTCCCAAAGGGGTTACTAGCTCAAAACTGACTCTATCAATGGGAAAATAGCTCGCAACATGGTGACTTGAAAGAAAAACTGTTTTAGACTTGGAATATATTTTGCTATTAGAAGCTGTCAAAATTAAATAAGTTTCGTCGGGTTTTCAAACGTGTATATCTTGGTCGTTATAAGCCCGTTTGCTACGTTCTTTATCTCCACGCGTTCGTCACAACATGAACTAACATGTTTTCAGTGGTTCGGCTCAGCTAGACTACGGCTAACGCCTCGTTCTGTCCCCTGAAGTTCGGCTAACAGCATGCAGTTTTCAAGGAAATCGTTTTTTGTGTTGCCTAACTTTAAAACTTCGTATCTCCTTCGTTATAACTCGGTTTTTAGTGATTCAAGCGCCCACGTTTTCGCTTTTGAGTGTATTTTCTAAATCTTTGGTCCAAAGTTACACCCTAGCCCCTGAGTTTCCCACGTTTTGCAAATAGGGACAGTAGCTTTTATATTATGTCAAAACTTGATTTTTCCTAGTTAACAACTCGTACAAATCCATTCCAACCAACATCAAAACAACCCTTAATCTACCATACACCTTCTCAAAGGGTCATGGGGTCCTAAACATTGCTAAAAATAATGGGCTTCGCGGGGATGTTAATAAAACGTACAGATCTAGTGTTTGAGATAGTTTTAGTAAAAAAATAAAACAAGTGGTATGCATAACATCAATTTTTGCATGGCTAGTTATCAAAATAACTTGAAAATACAACAAGACATGAACAAAAAGGAAGTGTGAAATGATCAAAAATGATGTTCTTGAGCTTACTTGATGATTGATGAGCTAGGATGAAAAATGACCACAACCTTGGAGTTTTTATTGCAAAACTCTAACAAGGAAGGTATAAGGAGCTTGTATAACACTCGATCTTGGAAAAATTATGGTCTCCTCTTGTGTTCTTGATGGTGGCGTGGGATTGAGAGAGAAAGAGAGGGTGTTTGTGATTTTTTTTTTGTGAAAAAGAAACTAGTTTAGGCTTTATATAGGCCAAGGGCATTTTGGTAATTTCAATGAAAGGGTAAAATGGTAATTTCACTCGGTTTTTGAAATATCTAGATATTTTTGAGAAAATATCTAGATATTTTAGGTTGGATATTTATCTTGACTTACGGAGAGAGTTTTGGTCCCGTTAATTGCTAACTGTAAGTCGTAAGGTCACAAAACTTAAAACCGGGTATCCTAAAATTCCAAAATTCATGAAAATGTCACGGAAGGTGGAAAACATATATTTCTCTTGTTGGTAATGTTGTTTGGACATATCGGGATGCCTAAATGATGTTTAAACCTTAAGGTAAATCTCGGACACGGTTTCGTGATTCTTGCAGAAATGATCCGACGAGTGCCAAAATCTCGGATTATCATTAAAATAGTTTAACTTACGAGAATATGAAATAAAAATTTTGGAATGAATAGTGCCAGTGAATAGTAAAAATGAATAGTAACTCATGAATAGTAAATTGTTGAGGTTCGGAAAAATGGCCTGGAATTACGAGTTGTGACTGTTAATCCACCTTTCTCAACCCAATAGTCAAAGAGTTCACATGAAGATGATCTTGATGAAGATTTAAAAGATGCTAAAGAAGATGGTGTAAAATCTTCTGATGATGATAAAGTGGTTAATGAAGAAAAGCAGACTGATGTACAAGTAAGGGTGATGTATCAGATAATATTACCAATGAAGAAAATAACACTAGCAGTACTAAGTCAGTTAATACTGCTAAGCCAAGTGTTAATGTTGCTGACAAGGAATGCATATCTTTTGATGATGATGACTATCCAGATGATCCAAAAATGCCTCCATTGGAAGAAATATATCCTTATACTGATGATGATGTACTTGGTGCAGAGGCTGACATAACCGATATGGAAGATGAAGTTCATGTCAGTCCTATTCCATCTACCAGAATTCACAAGAATCATCCTAAGGAACAAGTCATTGGAGAGCCACAATCTGCTGTTCAAACAAGAAACATGACAAAAGGTTTGAAGGAACAAGGTTTCTTTGATAGATCCCTTCATCAAAGAAACAGTCACAAAGACCTTCAAAACTGTCTGTTTTCATGTTTTCTATCACAAATAGAACCCAAGAATGCACATAAAGCATTACAGGATCCAAGCTGGGTGGAGGCTATGCAAGAAGAGCTTCTACAATTCAAGCTTCAAGAAGTTTGGACTCTGGTAGATTTGCCTAATGGGAAAAGGGAAATTGGTACTAAGTGGATTTTCAGATGCAAAAAGGATGACAGAGGCATTGTGATTAGAAACAAGGCAAGGTTCGTAGCTCAAGGATACACTCAAGAAGAAGGTGTTGATTATGATGAAGTATTTGCCCTCGTTGCAACAATTGAAGCTATAAGGTTATTCTTGGCTTATGCTTCATACAAAGACTTTGTAGTGTATCAAATGGTTGTGAAAAGTGCTTTTCAGCATGGGACATTTGAAGAAGAAGTTTATGTCTCACAACCACCTGGTTTTGAAGATCATAATTTTCCTGACAAGGTTTACAAGGTGGAGAAAGCACTATATGGATTACATCAAGCTCCCAGAGCTTGGCATGACACATTGTCAACATACTTGTTGGACAATGGTTTTTGTAGAGGGAAGATTGACAAGACTTTGTTTATCAGAAGACGCAAAGATGATATCTTGCTAGTTCAAGTTTATGTTGATGATATTATCTTTGGATCAACAAACAAGGTTTTATGTGTTGAATTTGAGAAACTAATGCATGAATGATTTTAGATGAGTTCAACGGGTGAACTTACATTCTTTTTAGGATTACAAGTCAAGCAGAAAGAGGATGGCATATTTATCAGTCAAGATAAGTATATAGCTGGAATTTTGAAGAAGTTTGTATTTACTGAGAGGATTTTGATACACTTAGGATGTTAATCCTTTTAATGTGTATATGATACTATGAGTTAATATAACCAAGTATGCGGAATCTACTTGATTACACTTAGAAGAATATTTGTTTAAGAGATGGAACAGTAATATATGTGTATGAATAATGAAGACAATGTTAACACCAAAAGATTCAATATTATAGATAATAATACGAGTGATCTTAGCTTATTACTAGGGTTACAGAACCTTGAATCTATTCGTATCACTTCTATGTATATCAAAACCTAACATAGGATCTTCTTTTATAGCATAAGGAGTCCTGTACAAGTAAACTACAATATTCGTATCAATCTATAACTAGAAGATATTCACTAAATCGTTTCTATACTTATCACATTACACGTATTCAGAACATAAGCAGTACTAACTATCTTATGCTAACAGTACTAACTAGGTTAGTACTGCGAGTGTTAATCTCCAGCAGTTGTAACTTCATACCTGGCAGTATTAACTGTTAGTTTAATTCCCAACAATCCTCCCCTAAACTTATGATTTCTCTGCAAATCACTAAGTTTCTTGAATTAAACTCCAACTTTGATTATGGGGGGATTCTTCCAAACACTTCATCTACTTATGTCTCTTTCTTTCAAATTGATCATATATTCTCTGAACTAAATTTTGAATCACCTCAGTATTTTCTTCACATCTGAGCTTTGAAGAAATCATCACTGCAAGCACATCTGCACTTAATGGATATTTTAGTTTAGCTAACATAAAGATATCAACTCCACCTTGTGTTAACAAATGATGAACGTTACAAGAACCATAGAACTCCCATGAAGTAGATAGATCATAACAAGGAAAATTCCAATAAACATCTGTAGGATCTGGTTCACATAACCTCTTGAATTCTAACCAAAGCTCTTGCTCTTTCACATCAGTCTTCTTCTTGGTTTTGAGTTTACCTTGAACTAATCTTCATAAAGTATCTAGATCTTCTCTATCACAAGCTCTTAGCAAATTTTCAAAATTCTTGTACACTGCTGTCTCTCTACCAACTCTAGTAACCTTCCAAGCTTTTCCAAATTTGTCTTTGTAAATCTCCCAGTCCATTATTGGATGTCTAGCTTGAAGTGGATCAACATGTAGAATCTCTGGCACAGTAACTAACATATTACTCATCTGCTCTTGTGATAATTCAATTCTTTCTGCTTGTGCTTCCACTTTCTCAGGTTGTTCTTTCTCAGCAGTCTTAAGTCTTTTTGAAGATCTTTTCTCTGTGTCTATAGGAAACTTTATTTGAGCTCTTCTGTATGCATTGTAGTACAGATATTCAATTTCTTCATTTGATTTACCCTTCAATAGAGCTGCCTTCCAACCAGATTGATTCCTAAGATACATCTTCATTCCACTTATGATCTGTGCGTTTGTAGGTTTTATTTTTCTCTTCTGAGTTTGATTCTTTCTAATATTCTGCATTATCTCATCCAAAGCTCCTTCATCACTCCTTGAGTTAATAAAATCTGCAAGTAGAGCCGATCTTTCTTCAACACTTAGACTTTCTACTGCAATCAGTTCTATAGCCTTTTCCTTCACACTTGGATCAGTATCAATCAAATGTTGTATCTGATCTTCATGTGATTGTTGAGCAATAATAGCATCAGAAGCAATTATTTCCTTCTCCAATCTCTGAGTTTCTATAAAGCTTGCAACTTCTTCTTCATGCATTTTTCTTGCCAATTCAGCATCCAAATCCATTTGAGCTTGTGTTCTTGGCTTGACTTTCTTTTGTTGCTCAGCTTTTTGTTCAATTGTCATTGGTGCCTTTCCTTTCATTGCTCTCTTTCTTTCATACTCTGAATGCTCAGCTGTACCTTCTTCCATGTCAGCAGTACTAACTGTTTGTCTAAAACTTGAAGCAGTATCTAAGAACTCTTCTTGAGTTTCTTCTTGAGTTTCCAAAACAACAATCTTTGAATCTTCTTCCTGAGCAATTTTCTCTGTTTATTGTTGTTGAACCTCTTCAGTACCTTGTTGATCACTCATATCCATATCATCACCATTAACACCAAAATCTTGTTCTTCAAAATCTAACTTCCTCCCTGTAAGGTATTCACAATGCAAGAAACACTAGTTTGAGGCTATAGATTGGATCGAATGGACAAAGAACTAGAGAGAGAAAGTGATGGGAACTTCTAGAGAGAGAAACAATGTGTATATTAGCTTAAGGTAATGTGAAGTTCCAACCCTTCCCATGTGTGGGAAGGGGTATTTATACTTACAATATATTATGCCCCTAGCGGGCTGTAGAGTGAGCTGACAGAGGGTAAAGACCCGACCCACTCCACAATACTATTAATAATAACTAAGCTACTAATAATATTACTAATAATCCTACGAGCTATGATGTACTAATAATTACTCGGGGTGACCGAGTCTTCAGCTAAATATTCATATTCCTAACAATCTCCCCCTAAGGGAGGTCACCCCAGAAGTAATGTTCTGAATTTCAGCACTTCTTCCTTGGATCTTGACATCATAGCTCGTAATCATTGAATCTTCAATGTCATAGATTGTTGTGCAAACATCAGTGATCCGAAGATGACTTCTCTTTTGTCTTGGATAAACTTTGAGTAATCTTTGAAAGTATCATCCCACTTGAGTCTCCAAGTCATCTTTCTGTAGTAAGACTCCATGTGATGAAATATACTTAGAGCCGACATGCTCACACGATATGGAGTCATGATCTTCAGCATCAGAGTTAGCAGAAGCTGTGTTGAAGGTCTTTTAGGGTGATCATGACTTCTTTGATGATGATGTGGTGTGAACATGTGGTGATGGATTGGCATCTTTTCTGCAACCAGCTACAATAGCAACCAGCTACAGCGTTCCACAGCAACAACCGCCAGATATTCCTGCATACGACAGTTAGCAATAATTCGACCGGTACTAACAAGTTTGGACTTCGAGATAGTCAACAGCATAGTGTGAAGACTCTCTCTAATCCTTACCAAGACCGTTCCTAATCGAAAACCCACAGAGGGCTTTTTAAGATTTTACCGTAGTAAATCAACGATTAGGTGAGTCGCTGGAGATCACTCCATGACTGTAGACCGGTTGAAACCGCCGCGACCACTAAGCGTAATCCATGAGGAATTACCGAAGTGACCTGCTTTCAGGGCTGCTTGATGTTGACCCTGGCAGGAATTTCCATTCAATCATTGAGAATTACATAAGTAAATTCTCTCATAAATGTTCTGGCAGATTGCTAAGATCTGCGTAGGACTCATGAGATTACAACTGGTGTCCTTAATGTTGAACAACCAGTGTAGAAATAATTCGTGTCCCTATGAGATCTTATTATGCATCTCGTGGCTCTAGACTCAATTGTGCGTTTTGATTTGGTGATCGGAGGCTGGAGAGGACTGCCACCTTTTCAATATCATCTAACTCGGAGTGAGAAAGACGATAGGAATGTATTGAACTCCGTGACAAATGAAACAAGAATCCTTTGAGGGACCTTGAGTGGCTAGGGAGGGTTGTGCAGCGTATCACTGGGTCCATGATACTTTGTCTTCAATGCCAGCAATCAACTATGTGATTCTGACAGCATATGTATTGACCCGGTTTCTGCCTAAGTTGTAAGGAGGGCTATTTCTTTTCACCCTTTATCTTTACAATTCTTTTTCATTCTTCAACCCCTTCAATGCTTACCGAGACTTCATTACTAGTACCTTGTTGGGTTTGTTCCAGTACTAGCTCCATCTCAGTCGGCACTCTTCCCTTAATCACACTTTTCTCCTTTTTAATCATACCTAAGGACTTCTACACTAACTAGTGGATTGTCCCTGGGTAGATCCCTCCGGCTCTGGCGGGATCGTGGGAACTTGAGCCTAACCTAACCATCCTTATAACTCCATGCATTAATTAAAATGGTCGGTCTTTGGTATTCATCCACGATTGCCAAACCAAATCTTTGAAAAAATCTCTCAAAGTGTTCATGATTCTGAAACCCATTTTTGCAAACACTTGAGAGTTTTATATTTTTCAAATGCTCCCCCTCAACATGTGCTCGAATAATTGTTTTATAAATTTGCACATGTCAGTTGAAGCTCGCACTTTTGAATTGATCCACTTTCAGTGAACATGGCCGATTCGAGACACGCTTACATCACTAGTTAGACTAGCTTGAAATTATTACCCGGCCTGGTCAAGTCCACAGAAAGTTTCTCGAAGTGGTACACTGTACTCAGATACGTCTTTTTCGAGACACGCTTACATCACTGGTTAGACCAGCTTGAAATTATTACCCGGCCAAGACGTATCCTTTCGATTGATGACAGTTCAAGTTTCGTCAATTCATTGGTGAAGTCTGAGTCACGATCTCATGCTATGCCAAATCCTTTTAGTACATTTGCTCCCCCTCAATATGTGCATCGTTATACGAAAGAGTTTAGCACATATGGGAGAGCCTAACGTTTAAGTCCAAAACATCACATTTTCATCAGGTTTCATATTTAAATCACATTCTCTCCCCCGATCAAAAATTTCAAACCTTTTGAGATTTGTGATCCCAATTGATTTAAATAAGTTAGAAAATGTGGGAGAAAATGTGTCCGATTTAATATATTCTGATGATGAGAACATACTATGCTCCCCCTTAATCTAAGAGGGAGATTCACTGCTTATTTAGCACAAATTGATTATTATGACACAAATGATATTGACCTTTTTGCGCAGATGATGTAATCACCCGCTTTTCTGAGTTAGTAGTCAACATCAATTATCCATCCACCAACAAATCTTTCGCAAATGTCGTTGATCCCCACTTAGCGAGACCAACATAGATGAATGGTGGTGGCGGTGGTGAAAGTGTTGTTGTTGTTGTTGCCGACGTTGTTGTTGAGGTGAATTTCGAGCCAATCAATAGAGTTTGATCGTCTGATCAAATGGTTAGAATGGGAACTGGCACATTCATTTTGGCAATGGAATCTGCATAAGAATATCAACACAGATATACATACATACAGATACACTATTCCTAAATAGCTACCCTTCAGCAGCTTGCCACATTATAATACCAAGCTCATCTTATAATCAAACCACAATCAGGAACTACGTCAAACCACTATCTAGCATGAAGAGCAATTAGCAATCATGAACATGGCAATTCACTCATATTTCATCATTCAATTCAGGATCTTAGGAACAAGATTCTAACACGATAGATATATACCTAAGGATAACCTGAGAACATATGCACTATTTCAACAACAATTATGCAGCAATCGACTAACAGAAGTCAGACAACATTTGAAACTCATTCATTCAGATCATACAAATGTCATAGGAGCATTCAAGAACATCAAACACAACTGGTTTTCTTACTTCTTTTAGGTTTTGAGTCTTAAAGTATTTAGGGGATTAAACGAGGATATCAAAGAAACACAAATGAACCTTCTAGATACATAAAGCTAGGAAACTATAAGCAAATTGCACATAATGTCCTAAACTTTCTAGCAACTAACACACTTGGTCATTTGATATATTTAAGCAAGATCCTCTTCAACTAATTCCCCATTAACTACAAAACCATTTCTAACAAGTATGATTTAACCAATAAATCCGTTTGATGATATAAAATTTGAATTCACTCTCCCCCTCAATCAATGACCCATATTCTAGTTGAACCTCAACTAAAATCACGCTTAACCCCACAACTCATCAAACAAGAACTGTCGTGAGGTTTTGTAGTCGTTGATTGAGTGACAAATTTTATGCATATTCCAAGTATAAACAAATTTCATACAACACATATTCACCAAGTGTCTCACAAATAATTTTCAGAAGAATCATAGAATGAAAACAATTTGTTATACTAAGAAGATTTCTCTTCTTTTACAAGAAATGATGCACTGAAACGTACATCAAATCAGGAAACATGGATATGAAGTAATCCATGCCCAGGTGAACATCACCCAGTTGGAGGAACAACCGTCTTTTTGGCGACGTGCTTTCCCCAATATGAAGCGCGGGTTGCTATGTAAAGTAATAGCAAGCCATTTAGACATGTTTTAAGCATCCATTTTAACTTCTGCTCGAGCTTCATTTAAAGACCCGTGCCATTATTGAATGACATTTCTAAGTCCGTAAATGTTATCGATAAACAGAAGACATGCCTAGGTGAAACTATTTTTGGTATTTTCTATTTTTCTGATTTTTATGGTTTTTCTTGGTTTTAATATTTTTCTATATACAATTTTCTGGTTCTATAATTTTCTATTTACAGTATGTTTTAAGATATGTACAAACTATATTATTCAGTTTAAGACGATGATGAAATGAATACCGAAATGAGGATACATTCAGTATGTTGTAGAAATCTGTGGTCAATCATCTATTAAACTTTCACCACCAAAGCTTTTGAGGCTTCTGACAAATCGACGGAACTTAAGCCTTCCCAATGTACAGCTTTGATAGCTTCCCCCCAAACCGACAATCTTCTTACTGAGCAGATTCTAAGCTCTCTTTCAAGCTTACATAAGGTAAGAGTACAGCGGAAACCATAGCAAACCACATCAAGTATTGCTGCTCCTTTTTAAGAATAATCATCGTGATTCTCCGTTCGGGGATCCTCAAATAGATCAGCAATGAATCATCTCACATTTGACTAATTCTTCTCACATTTCTTCCCGCTAAAGACTGAAGAAATGCCAATCAAAAGTATCCAGAGACCACTTCCCCCCAAGTAGTTGAAGAGATGCAGCCAGTCTCGATATATGAAGCCCAAAAACCCGAAGTACACACTCAATCCCATTAATGAAGTCGACAATGCATCATCAAGATGAATTAAGACCCGAAAATCCCCTTATCTCCTTTCAGGACATTGCAGATGAGAATTGTTACACCAAATTCAGCTAAGTCCTGAGTGTAAGCAATTTATCCCGTATGTAGTCGACATGATAACACCAAGACAGTACCATAATAGCTACTAAGTACCGGATGTACACATTTCCTTCAGTAGGATACCGACTAACCATAGGAACCATCATATAATTGTGTACCTCTTTTATCATCAGAAACTGACATTCTCTTCCCACGCTTAGTTGGAATGACACACCAGAAAGAACGAGTTAGAACACTGATTTTCTCTGCTGTTATGACATTTGTCTTCCCGGAATAATCTTCAATTGAGAAGAAGTATAAAGCCCATCATGTGTACTCATTGTGCATTCAGATGTATGTCTCCTTCCCCCTTGCTGGTTTTGATACCTCAGAATCAGCAACACATTTTACGAACATATTCTTGAAATCTTGTGAGAAGAACAACTTAGGCTCAAGTAGATCAAGTGAGAATTAACCGCTGCCGAAACCGTCTCTGACTATCTTTATCAACCCTCAAGTAGGCCTTATGATGAGATAACTGATGGAGCAAACCCGATATACCAAACTTGAGCCTGAAGATAGAATTCCCCATTCTTGTGACTTACGCTTGCACTAATGTTGGAAGAACGGTGTAGAGAATTAGTGCTCCAAGCAAATCTCTAAGTACTCAATACCCAACCAAGGTATGAGACATTAACACCTCTTACGATTATCCACAACGACATCGGCGTGTGACACTGAGTACTACAACGTAACTCCTTTAAGTGATAGTTACCCCGACGACTGGTAACTAGATAACCTAAGACTTCAACTTAAATCTTAAGCACGAGCAAGTTATCATAGAAAGTCATGCATCCAACCAACCCCGACTTCAAGATAGGATAAGATCACGCCTTTGAGGAAGTCAACTTCAAACTCGAATAAGTGATACCTAATCAACTCCATGGTCACAATTAGATGCCCAGCTCAAGTGAGTGAACCAACAACCAAATGTACAACGAATCACTTGTTCACACTTCTCCCCCTCAAAGATTGCATACGAGGATGCCATCTTTGATTGAACAAGTGCATATGAGGTTGATCCATTGTTCACACTTCTCCCCCTCAAAGATTTCATAGGAGGATGCCATCTTTGATTGAACAAGTGCATATGAGGTTGATCCACTGTTCACACTTCTCCCCCTCAAAGATTGCATACGAGGATGCAAGTTTTGATCGAATGAATAAACGTCCAATCGAATGGAAGTGGATCCACTTTATATCTGAATGAGCATGGAGCAAGTATGAAGCCTTTTGATGAGAGTAGTCAGAAACAAGAGTATTCGACTAACCATTACTCAAATCTCAATCACCATGCAGTTTATTCACCCTTCTCCCCCTCAAAAATTGCATGTGACGACCAACTGCCATTTTTGATAGACCGGGTGAATAAGAATATACTTCAATATACGTTTATCCCCTTGATGACTGAATGAGCATTGGAAGACCACGAAGCTAGATGAGAATGGTCATGAATAAGAAGATTCCTCTTCTTCCGAAGATAAAGCGCACTCAAGCGTACGCCTTTCTTTACTTTGATGAACGGGGCCTGAAGAAATGTCAGCAGACGCCATTGTGATGACATTAAGGCCCGAGGTTTGAACAACAGTGTTCAAACGTCATAGTCATTGAAGAACGAGGCCTGAACTGATTTGAACAGACATCATTATGATTCCCCTCATATGTTGTGAACAGCCTGAGTCCAAATGTCAAAGGATAATCCGTACGACCTGCATTTGAAAACAGACAAAAATGGAGAGCTTGGAGTGTCGGATCCCCAATTTAAGTTGGGGTCCAGTTGGTTAGTGGGAACAGAGGCATCATTCGCCCGAGTCTCATTAGGAGTTGGAATGCTAGTGGAAGTAGACCTAATTAAAGGGCACTGTTCTTTTACAGGAAATTTCCTTCCAGTTGGCTTCCATTGACGTACAGGCACTACTTTAGATTTAGTTATCCTAGTTAAAGGGCACTGTTCTCCTAAAGTGAATTTCCTTCCAGTGGGCTTCCATTGGTAACCAACTTTAGCAAACCTATTTCCTGTTGCTTTCCAAGTTTGCTTAATTTCTCTAGCTCTCCAAACTTTCTTAACTGGGGTTTTGTTGGACAACTTCAGAAATTTCTCAACACATTTATCATGATTACGTGAAATTAAACATTCATTACATGTTTTGCAAAGTGAATTAGGGTTCGAATTGTGATTCTTTTTGTTCAAATCTGACTTGTTGTTTCTCATGCGGTCTTCTACTTTCCTTTTAGGAACACTTTTAGCTGGTGAAATCCTAGAATTCTTTATGTTTCTCCTAGGTTTTGACTCGCTAGCTTTAGTGTCACTATTAACTCCTGTAGAAGGACTGATGGGAATCTTAGTCTTCTTCACTTCTAGTTGCTGAACATGTTTTGATGTGTTGGGATCTGAAGTTTCCAAAGATACCTCAAAGGTTACATGCTTGTTCTTAATTGTGGATGACGATGCAACTATTCTATCTCTTTGGTTGTGAGACTTAGGGCCCGTGCCAATGGCATATTCTAACTGTTCCTGGATC
Organism: Artemisia tridentata subsp. tridentata; assembly: GCA_021014915.2. NCBI lineage: Eukaryota > Viridiplantae > Streptophyta > Magnoliopsida > Asterales > Asteraceae > Artemisia > Artemisia tridentata. The sequence goes on from CP139502.1 coordinate 200,546,002, forward strand.
CTTTTTGTGAGGACGCAGGCATAACCTACTGCCTTATCGAGTGGTTTTCCTATTCTGTCCTCTTCCACAACCTCACGAAGAGTGTCAAGTCCATCCCTAAGGTGACAGAGGTACATTTGATGGACATATCTGTTGTTTCTCATGGGAAATGGAATAGGCCTCACATCAACATCGTACATTTTACAAGTAGAGACCTTTGATGCAACACAATTACAAGTGGTACATGGCATTTTTCCTTTCACCTGAGTCTTAAGATTCTCAATTTCATTTAACAAAGAGGTTATTTGATCATTGTGATTGTTTCTTGTAACTTTAATAGAATCATATAACTCTTTGAAATGTTGTTTGACCTTTGAATTTTCTTCTCGATAACACTCATTTTCATGATGTAACTTATTTATGGTGTTTTGATATTGAAAATTCTGAGAATCTGAAGACGAAGGTTTATTGGTGCCATACACCTCACATTTGTTGGATTTCAATTGGGCAACTTGGGCCCTCAACAGTCGAATCGTGTTTATGTGATCTTGAATTTTTTCATCACGTTTGCTTAATTCAAAATATGTATCAAACTCAGGAGCATCCGAGGATGTCTTGACATTTGATATTTTGCATTTTTCTTCTAAGTGTTGATGTTTGAGTTGCAAGTTCAGATAATCAACTTCTAGTTTTGAAAAACGTTTAACCATGTTATCATGGTCATCATTTTGAATTTTTTCAAGCAATTTCAAATTCTCCCCCTCAAGCTCAACAACACGATTCTGGGTAACATTCAAAGCAATAGAATACTAATGAAATTGACAAGCAGATAATGCAGAATCAGTAGCAGTATAAAATACATCTTGTGCAATACATCTAGCAATCAAATTCTCATTTGTGATGAGAATGTTTTTTCTTTCAATCTCACGAGTCTTAAGTTCTATCACATTTTGAGTTACCTCATTTTCCATATCTTTAAACACTACTTTCATTTCATTTATTTCAGTTTTAAGGGCAGTTTGCATCCCTTCAAAATGTTCTTTGAGTAGTTTAAAGAATGGCATGACCTCAGTTAAGTAACACCTTTTTGCATGTTCAAAACACCTTTCCCCCTCAGTAATGCCGGTTGGTGTGATTCTCTTCTTACATGTTTTATCGAAATCAGCAAACAGTTGCCAAAGCACATATAAGCTAATAAAGGTTTTGCTTTCAGTGGGAAGAGACAAAGGCACCAAATTCCTAGGTGTATTGGGAGGATACACCGTTATGGACGCAACTTTTCTAATGAGAGGGGTGTTGGCCTTAAGTTTTTCTTCCTTAAGTTTTTCAATATCTTGAGACCAAAATATTTGTTCAGGTGTTAACTTCTTTTGAGGGGCAAACACAGTCAAACGATTCTCCTCATAATAATCATGGGGCTTGACTATTATTCGTTTGGCTATGCATTTGGGATCCTTCATTTTCTCATTCATTCTTTCCCTAGTTCTCTCACTTATCTCATCCTCCTCTTTAGTGTAGATATGCTCAGGCGGGTCATGAATAGGCATAAGCATCACATTACCATCATATAGGGCAGGTTGAGCTGCTTTCATGTCCCTAAGGATGGTTGACTTGGGTTCACCTATCATGATTTTACTATGCTTATCACTCAACTTTTTGTGCTTATGAATCATTTGAGCAGTCTGTCTAGTTTGGTCTTGTGTGTACAACTTATCTTCAAGCTTATTTTTTAACGTCTTGAGTCTAGAGAAATCATTTAAAAGTGTTGTTTCTTTTTGTTTGAATTCTAGCTTAAGTGTAGTTATACACTTTTGAACTTCCTGTTTCTGTTTGACAGACTGTTCTAGCTGACTTTTCAAAGAACTCAACTCTAATTTTAATGTTTCTTCTCTTACTCTAGACTCTTTAATAAGTGCACTCATTTGACCTTCTAATTTCTGCTCACGTTCATTAAGCTCAAACTTAGCACGCTGTTCATACATAGCCACTTGTTCTTTATAAATGTTTAGTCTAGTGATCAAGTTATCATCAGGGATAACTACAGTGTTCTCATGTAGCACATAATCATCATTTAGAACAAAAGATGCACAACTAGGTACAACAGACGCTTCGTTGTGATTCACATATTGTTCATATGGGAAAACATTGCTATTTCCCATATTAGCAATATCTGACTTAACAACGTTTGTCTGTTGTACTTTGTTGGGAATCTTTTGTTCATGCAACACATTATCATTATTAATGACAGAAGATACCCCATTAGGTTCAGCCGACGCTTCGTTGTGTTTCTCATGTTGCACGTTGTTCCTAACAGTATCTGACTCAACAACGTTTGTCTGTGGCTGATGAAGCTCTTTCACTTGAGAATACGGGCACACAAAGTCTCTATTGGCACCAACATAGTCAAACACGTTTATCTGTCGAACATCTTTGGGAATCTTTTGTTTGTCAATCGTGTTGTACAATCTGAGTATCTCTGATATAGCAGAATATGAAGTATTTGACATGATATTAACGTGCACGGGATTTTACAATTCTATGATTTAAACCGAGAAATAGATTCTTTCGCGGGGTTTTACAAAATCAAGAATAAACCGTGGAATGATGCTTGATATGTGTTATGATGAAGGTCTGGTAGACTTGTTGATCTGATTGGTATGGTTGTTGCAAGTTATTATGGCAAAATTTTGGTTTGAAAAACTTAGAAACTCAATAACTTCATTCTGGAGCGATTTCAGGCTTCGAAAGTTGGGTTGAATGAATAAATTATTCAACGTGTCCTTCTCCTCGGTCTCACGGTCGTTTTGACAGGTGTTTCGCTGAAAACGGAGTTACGGTTCAAAAGTTATGGCCGTTTGAAGTTTTGACGTAAAAAGTCAATTATGGATACAAACCGCCTAGACAAACCGCGTAGACACAAACCGAGTTCACGCTGGAGAGACAAACCGCGTTGATACAAACCGAGTTCACACTGCAGAGACAAACCGTATAGACACAAACCGAGTACACTCCTCAGAGACAAACCGCGTCTACACAAACCGAGTACACGCTGGAGGGACAAATCGAGTAGACACAAACCGAGTAAATTCCTCAGAGACAAACCGAGTCTACACAAACCGAGTACACGCTGGAGGGACAAATCGAGTAGACACAAACCGAGTAAATTCCTCAGAGACAAACCGAGTCTACACAAACCGAGTATACGCAGCTGGGACAAACCGAGTCTACACAAACCGAGTACGAGTAGCAGGGACAAACCGAGTAGACACAAACTCCCAAGCACGTCGCTTTCACTACCTTTTGTCTTTTTGCCTAAACAAGTAATAAGACAAACCGAATCTGTGAATTGACACAAACCGAGTCCAAGATTACGTCCCAAGCAGACAAACCGCTGCCAAGAACACTTCAACAAATACCCACGAATTGTCCCAAAATCACCACACCGTTCTTAGATCTGTGAATCCAAACACCAAATACCACTCTAATACTATTCTTAAGCAAGAAAGTACAAAGTAAAACAACTTCAAATCACTAAACAGAGCACAAAATGAAATTTATGCTACTAATCAAACCGAATCCAAAAAAGACTTAAAACTACAAATCGAACCAAGAAGAAAAACCTCAAAAACTACACAAATCCGTGAATACCAACTCTCATGGACCTAACCATGGCTCTTGATACCAATTGTAAGGTATTCACAATGCAAGAAACACTAGTTTGAGGCTATAGATTGGATCGAATGGACAAAGAACTAGAGAGAGAAAGTGATGGGAACTTCTAGAGAGAGAAACAATGTGTATATTAGCTTAAGGTAATGTGAAGTTCCAACCCTTCCCATGTGTGGGAAGGGGTATTTATACTTACAATATATTATGCCCCTAGCGGGCTGTAGAGTGAGCTGACAGAGGGTAAAGACCCGACCCACTCCACAATACTATTAATAATAACTAAGCTACTAATAATATTACTAATAATCCTACGAGCTATGATGTACTAATAATTACTCGGGGTGACCGAGTCTTCAGCTGAATATTCATATTCCTAACTTACTCCCCTGAGTTTCTGACCCTGTTTTCCTTGTTTTCCTCCCCTTTTAGGGAGAATCACCCAAATCATCATCATATGAATCAGAAGAACTTGTAGAAAGCACCATTTTAGCAGACCTTTTGCCCTTGGACCTCTTGACTTGAGCCTCCAATTTCTTTACTCTTACCACCAATTTTATGTAGACCAGGGCAAAATTCTTCTTATGACTTGTTAACACTTCTTCCAAAGATGTCACCTTCTCAGAAAAAGTTGTACATAAAACCATCAATTCCTTGAGTTTATCACTGCCCTCATCACTTCTAGCTGTGTTACCTGCTAAGAGAGGTGAATCTTGGGGCATAGGCTCAGTTTCTTCCCTAGTTGGACTAGGAGGTACTCCTGAGCCACCCATATATTCCATTTTGTAGGTCCACACGAATTATGGATCCAAGTAGCCTTTGTTACTTGTTAGACAACTTGAATAAATCCAAATTAATCTAAATGAGAAACTCTAACAGATTGTTTATTGCTAATGCAGAATCTTAACAATAACAATGAAGAACACAAGATAACTTACTTTGTAATTCTATTAACTTTCAATATCAACTAAATCGTACGTACAAACTAATAACCCATAGGGTTCCTTTTATACACCAAGGAAACCCAAGATACAAAACGTGTAAAAGGATAGAGATATCTTCTATTAAGATAACTATATTCATCTGTATCCTTTCCTAACTTATAGCTAACCAACTTTACTATAAATCATAAACAGACTTAACTATTTCTGTCGACCAGACTTAACTATGCTATTATGTCTACCAGACTTAACAATGTACTGGCAGACTTAACTATTACATGAATACAACTAACAGACTTAACTAAGTAACCCAGCAGACTTAAGTCTGTTCTTCATATTTAAGTCTTCTCTTGTGATAATTCCCAACAATCCTCCCCTAACTTGATCTTCATGCTCCATGAAATTCAAGTTCCTTTCTGATAAGCTTTCTGAAGATTGAACTCTAAACACTTGGAATTATCTTGATCTCTAACTCTTCAAATCATCAAATCTGATCTTGTGCAGCAAATTTCATCATCAAATTTGACACCATCTGATCTTCACAGCAACAATGGCCTTTTATACATCAATTCTTTTAAGTTTCATACGATTCTCATCACTTCCAGGTGTGTTAACTCCTGTGAGAGGTGAATCATTGAAAATTAATGGATTTGATGTCTCTTTACGAGATAGCCATTAACTACTGGAGTAGCCAATGTTTTGGTGTGTAAGACCATGGTACATTGATAACCATATGATTTTTAGCAAATCATCAACTATCAACGGATTTGTTTTGTCTTTACCAAAAGCCGTTTGCTTTTGGACTAGCCAATTCTTTGGTGGAATCAGACCTCACCTTGGTGAATTGATTACCAATTATGGATTTCCACAGCCTTTACCACAAGCCATACTCTTGTGGGCTAGCCAACTCTTCACTATCACAGATATGGTGAGTTGATTACCATACAATTTTTGATAAATTGTCAACCATTAACGAATTTGAGGTATCTTTACCTGAGCCATTTGCTCATGGATTAGCCAGTCCTTATGTGGATTAGACATGGTGGAATGATGACCATTTGTTGTGTTAGTGCAAAGCACCTTCACCAAGTAGGAAGTTCCACTAATCCCACTTGTCATCTTGGATATTCTTTCAAACACCCCAAATAGCCTCCTTTTGAGATTGTATCTAAATTAACTCCAACAATTTATTACATACCTCATCATCCTTATATCCTAACAGCTTCTTCTCAAGCATATCCTTACATATCCTTAGGTGTAAAGGATATTCAACTTCTGTCAACATATATATATGAGCACTTTGTAAAGTTAAACAATGAATCTGACAGCTCTCAAAATACCTCCATCTTACAATTTCTTGTTGATAAGGTAGCTTCCAAATGTTGTCTGTTCTTGATGGTGGATCAAACATTGTCCTCAAATCACCCCAAAGAACTCTTTCATACTCTTCTTCAGGTCTGTTGTCCCAATACATAATCATCATCAATTTGTAAAGCTCCCTAAGATCATTTCTGCTCAGATCATTCAACAACCCTGGAAAATTGACATGAACCACCTCTGTATAATCTTCCCTGATTATCTTATAGGCTGCTTTCTTACCTGTTTTGATGATTTGCCAATTTACAACTTTGGCAGGTTGAACTAAACTTTCTGGAATAGAACCCAAGTTGAATTCCTCAGATGAGGATTCTTCTTCCTCTTGTTCATCCTTCTTAGAGCCTAGCTTTCCCTTCTTAGCTGCTCTCTTCCCTCTAGTCCACTTAATTATAGGCTTTTTGAATTCTTTCTTTTCTTGCACAACATCAGACACTTTCTCAGCCTCAGTTTCTTTTTCAACCACTTTCTCAACTTCAATAACAGGCTCATACTCTGTCACCTTTTGTCTCTTGAAGCTTCTTCTGATAGCATTTTCATAATCTATAGGTTTATAACATTGATCCCTCTCATATGCCTTTAGATACAATTCTTGAATCTCTTCATAGGATCTTCCTTTCATCTTTTCGAAGGTTGAGTGCATCATGTTCTTCAAGTACATCTTCATATCATGCATCTTTTCTTGCTTAGAAAGTTTCTTTCTAGCACCACTCTTCTTTTGAGTCTGCTTGATCTTTTCCATAAAATCACCCAAGGTTTCTGAATTCCTTCTAGCATTGATGAATTCTGCTAGTTGTTTGGCTCTCTCCTCTGTAGTTAAACCTTCAATAGCTTTGAGCTCTTCCAACTTTGCTCTTAGCTCATCATCTCCTTCAATCATTTGCATCAGAGGATCTGTAGACTCTTCTGACAACTTCTTTGCAAGCATCTCATCTTGCCTCTTTTGCTCTTCCTCTTTATCTATCTCTGCTTGTTCTGCTTCTTGTATACTAGCAATCTCAGCAAGAGATGCTTCCTCTTCTCTTTGATGCTTCTTTGATTTCTTTGGTTGAGGAGTTTCAATCAAGATCTGCTTTCCTTCCCTTTGCTTGCCAACAGACTTATCATCCTGAGTAGACTTTTCTTCCTGAGCAGACTTTTCTTCCTCACCAGACTTAATGACATCATCACCAGAATTAACTTTGTGGAAACCGTAGAGGGGAGGTGAATACGTTTCCATTTAAAACTTAAAAACTTTTTGTATCAAACATCCGATCAAATGTGACGTAATATGAAAAGTGTCAACAATGATCATATATCATCTAGGGATGAATAAATTAAACTACAACACAAGCACAATCAACCATGACACATACATAATTAACATAACATAAGCAACTAGCCACACAAGCATAAACGCAATGCAAATATAAACATAAAGCGATAAAGAATAAAGTGAAAGTAAAGAGATAAGTAAGAAGGCGCAAACCGGACACGGTGATTTATAGTGGTTCGGTCACGAAGCTCCTATTCGCCCTACTCCACTCACTAAGTAAGAAGGCAGAGAAAACCGTACACGTCGCTTAACTTGTTTTCCGACACTAAGCTTGATGTCGAGTGCTAATCTTAGCTAGCACCAATCTACACGTCGCTTATCCTATTTCCGACACTAAGCTAGATGTCGAGTGCTAATCTTAGCTAGCACCAATCTACCATGATCTACCCGATCTACCCTTGATCCACATGATCAATCACACAAGCCCAATGGCTTCAAGAGATCTCCAAGATCTCGACAAGATCACAATGATCTACTCCCACTTGACTCGATCTACCCAATCTACCCTTGATCCACATGATCAATCACACAAGCCCAATGGCTTCAAGAGATCTCTAAGATCTCAACAAGATCACAATGATCTTCCCTCATAAACTCTCAAAAGAAAAATGATCTTGATGTATGCTATGATACAATCAAGAGTGTAACAAATTTTACAAGACCTAACAACTACAACTCTTGAATCTTCTTGGATACCTTGAGTTCTTCTCTTGCAAATGAAGAGGAATGATAACACTATGTATCTACTTGGATACTTTGTGTTCTTCTCTTGCTAATCAAGAGGGATGACAACACTTTGTATCTACTTGGATACTTTATGTTCATCTCTTGCTAATCAAGAGGGATGACAACACTTTGTATCTACTTGAATACTTTGTGTTCTTCTCTTGCTAATCAAGAGGAATGAAGAGGATCACTTGAATGGATGATTGGATCACTCTTAAACAAACTAAGACTCTCCAAATGATCAAAGAAAGTCATCTAAGTGAGGAGGGATTAGACCAGAGAAAAGTGACTGGAAAAAATCAAATTGGAAGTGTGAAATGGTCCACTATTTATAGGCAAAGGAAAAACTAGCCGTTATAGACCCAAGGCTCCACTAAATTTAGTGGAGCCGTCGGTACTTAATGGTACCGTGGACGCTCCTTCGTTTGTCTTTAGTGGGGAAGGTTTATTTGGGAATGTTTGGAGCTGTTTTGGGGGGAAAATTGACTGTTGGGATTTTTAAACTTATTTTTCAAAATAAAACATTTCTTTTTAATTCAAAAATAATTTGTAAAATATATTTTTGAAAAAATGTTTTGTCACATTAAAAATGTGAAGTTTAGAAAAATATAATCCTTTGATCATTTGTCAAGTAGTAGATTTGTTTGTCCATACCTTGAGTGATTTATGTCGGGATGGAAATCTACGACTTCGTTGAAGCATACTTGAGACGTCGGGAGGTGTTGATGTAAGTATGCATTGATGATTTGTGTTTACAAGTAACTTGCACATTTTACGTTATGCATCACAAGTTACATGTTTGTCATTATTAAAACCGAAGAAACCGTTTAGTTTAAATATCGTAATATTTGCACTAACAATCTTCCCCTTTTTGATGATGACAAATATGTAAACCGTAAGACATAGTAAAATGTAAAAGTTACTTGTTTACACTCCGCTTCTCCCCCTTTTGTCGAATCAAAAAGATAGTTGCCTCGAGCGCTCCCTTGTATTTACTCCCTACTCCCCCTTATTACACTACTATCCCTTCTCCCCAGAAAGGTGAGCTTGCATCATCCTAGTGAAGTCTTCTATCACCACCGTTAGAAAGACTCCTTGCTATGTAGTCAAATACTCCCGAGCTCCCCTTAGCTCAATGCTCCCCTATGGTGACTTAATCGCCTTGTTTATTTACCTTAGTATCTAGCGGATCCATGGATCAAATTCTTACAAAGGCTTTTCCTACATCAAGGGTTAGCTTCGTGCAACATAATATATAGAAGAATAGGAGCAGCATTATAGGGATAGAATACACATAGCAAGACATGCAAGGGTTAAACTATGTTAACACTTAGTGTCACAACCTGACCGACAACCTAAGGTGTAATTGCTCAATCAATCACGCTAATCAAGAACGAGATTCGTTCGTTGACTGACACACCAAATGACTTCTTCCAAGTTGTCATTGGGAAGGCAAGTTCTAACAAACCTTTTGAACAAAATAATCATCTACCTAAGATGATTGTTGAGATGCATGATATATTTCAAAGAAAAAAAATGTGCATGTGATCCTAACAAGATTGGGGTTGGATATCTCTAACGGGGTTGAGGTAACGAGGTTCTGGATTTCTAGTTTGGATGATCCTAGGTGTGTGTTAGAGATAATTTGGTGTATGAAGGGTTTCGTGTGATTGTGAGGATTGAGGGTTGTTTAACTAACTATCACTTATCCAAAGTGAGGAGTAGTTGTAAGGTTTGAGGGTGATGATTGATGGTTTGAAGGTTCTTAGACTAACTATCACTGTCAAAAGTGAAGTTTAGTCATAAGGGTTGAGTGTGATGGGGTTAGTGTGAGAGCTAAAGGTTGTGGTGAACTTGGTGAAAGTAAGGATGTGGGGATTCTTGTGATGGTGTGAGGAGGTGCTCAAGGTAGGAGAATTGAAGGCTCAACTCATCTCTAAGGCACATGATGAGGTGTTGGTTGTGGTGACAACAAGGATAACTTAGGGTATGTGGTTGTAGGGGATAAAGAATGGGATGACCCATTAGTGGTTGTGGTGATGGTGATAGTGATGAGGATGATGCATTAGTGCCAAGTTCTAAGGGAGTTGATGGGGAATGAGGGATGATGTTAATGTAAGGTTTGAAGATGAGACGCAATACAAGCTTGCAATGGTGATACCTTATAGAGGCAAAAGTTGTGGGATTCGAACTAAAAGTTGGTGGTAGAGTCCTATGGTGTAGTGAGGTAATCCTAGGGTGTATGTGAGTTTGTAAAATTTTGTAGGTACGAGGTTAGGGATGCAGGGATCTGGAGGAAACAATGAAAATTCGTCAAACATAGGCACGGTACCACTAAATACCACACGGTACCGTTAAATTTAATGGTACCGTGGCCTATTTAATGGTACCGTGACCTGGAAGTCACGGATTTTCCTGTGCATCCTAGTTCTGGGCAGCTAAAGGGAAGTTTCCTAGGGAATAAGAACCACATTTGTATGTTCTTGAGAGTGTTTGGTGAAAGACTATATGAGTGTGTTTTCGCTCCCCCTTAATCTATGACCATCCGGACAAGATGTGAAAAGAAAAACTAAAAAGGAGAACAGACATTGACGGATGCGATGAGCTTAGTAACGTCATGACTAGTGGTGGATAGCATACAATAAAATTCACCTTTGAAGTCACGTACCTCTTCTCAATCATTGTGAATATTCATAGAACATTCATATGATGAGGCATGTGATCGTGTGGAGATATCCTAAGGGTTAAGAAGATAAAATCTTCAAGTTTGTGAGGTTAGTGATAAGGTTCTAGTGGGGTTATCTATGTTGATGAAGAAGGGTTATCTCAACGTATCCTAGCGGTTCTTCACTTGAGGTGTGTGGAAGGTGAGTGGGATGCGGAAGCATTGGTAGTATTTAGTACCATGCGGAAGTGAGAGGGAAAAGGCAAAGGAATCAGATGATAGATAAAATCTATTCTGATAGGAGACGGTTTTGGTTCAAGACTACATTCAGTGGGTTTTGATAGTGTTGGTGAGAATTGAAAGCAAGACTTTTGACAAAGAAATTTCACATATGTTTTTATTTTTCTAGACTTTAGATTAAAAGAATTTATACCAAATAAATTCCTTTATGAATGAATCCAACGGGATTAGGTGAACGTTGATCGAGAGCGATAAATGACATTTAATTGCATTTCGCAAATTAAATACACTTTAAATATTTCGGATGAAATATTTAAGTTGTCATTGGAATTTAAGAGGATTTCACGAATAAATATCGCTGATTTAGTGAGACTTTTCGACACGAGGAGAGAATTTATACCTAATAAATTCTTTCAACGTTACTGGACGAGAAGAGATGACTTTTATATTTCCGAGGAAATACATAGGTAGACATTAGAGCTATGTGAGGGATGACTTAATATTTCCAGTGAAATATTTAAGAAGTCATTAGACGAGACACAAGATATGACTTGACATTTCCAGTGAAATATCTAAAAGTCATGACACGAGAGATGATCTCAATATTTCCAGTGAAATATTCAAGTGATCATACGAGGAACGTGAGAGATGACTTAATATTTCTAGTGAAATATTTAGATAGTCATGAGAGGGATTTAAAGAATGACTCAATATTTCCAGTGAAATATTTAAAGAGTCATGAGACGAGACACACCAGATGACTAAAATATTTCCAGTGAAATACATAGGTAGACATTAGAGCTATGTGAGGGATGACTTAATATTTCCAGTGAAATACTTAAGAAGTCATTAGACGAGACACAAGATATGACTTGACATTTCCAGTGAAATATCTAAAAGTCATGACACGAGAGATGATCTCAATATTTCCAGTGAAATATTCAAGTGATCATACGAGGAACGTGAGAGATGACTTAATATTTCCAGTGAAATATTTAGATATTAATGAGAGGGATTTAAAGAATGACTCAATATTTCCAGTGAAATATTTAAAGAGTCATGAGACGAGACACACGAGATGACTAAAATATTTCCAGTGAAATATTCAAGTAGTCATAAGAGGGGTACGAGGGATGACTTTAATATTTCCAGTGAAATATTTAAATAGTCATAAGATTTATGGAAAATGTTCCATCATTCCTAGACCTAGACGGAGATGGTTAGGGGATTCTCGGTTGAGAGGTTTGGTTGATTTACGGATTTCGATGTGCTTCGCACGTGAGTGTTTCATGGGATTTTGAAAGATGTAAAGCTAGGCCTATGGTGCTGATTCGCAGTAGGGTTTGGGATCTTAAGACGTGTATATTCACACGAGGATGAAAGGAACTACTAATCACTTATATAACAACTCGTGAGTCCTTTGTCACCCGAGGGTTGATGTTTTCTTTTAGCTTTGGGATGAGCGTTTTAACATATGTTGTTAAAAGGCTTAAGTATGATGTTTCGGATATGACATTTAACAATTGCGATCACAAGTTAAGCTTACTTGAATATTTCAGATGAAATATTTAAGTTGTCAATCCTACTCCGAGTCCTACTAGGTTTGTATCTAACCTTCCCATGACAAAAGGATGTATACTTGGAAGAAGGTGAAGTGATGACTAGGGAATTAAGATAACTTCGCGACTACTCTAATTATAGGTTTTGACACTAGTGTATGACTCTATGACTTCTAAGGGTTCATATTGATGGGCATACCTAATTCCTAATGTGTCAAAAGGACATAGTGTGGGTACAAACTTTACAAGCAAATCATGTAAAATGCACATAAGGAATAAATGCAAACATCATGCAAAACATGATAATCATTTAGCGTTTAAGATCATGAAGACATTTAATCATGTCTTATGAGAACATGCTATCATTTTGAAACACGTATGTGGGATGCAAGCAATCTAGGTTTGCTAAGGCATATCCTAATTACTACTTGTTTAAAATGAACCTAACGGGGATAAAGTTCACCAATGTAAACTATCTCTAGTCAAATGTAGGAATGAAAAATTTTCAAGTTAGAGAATGAGTATGAGACTATCACTAGTGGTGCTCAATTAAGGCTAAACACGACCATTTTTACGGGTTATACATGAACCCAACTTCTCTCCTGGAAGTAATTCAACCGTTAGGTCAAATTGAATTTCTAGTGCGATAGGTTCTCCAGTAGTCATTCTCATGTTAGAAAATTTCTAATTCCCATATTTGCCTATCGAAGTATAGCAAAGATGATATTAGCTTGTTTCGCTAATATATGGCCTAATATGACTCAACTAACCACACTTTGAAATTTGATTAAGAGAATGACATGTCTTACACAACTCCTAACAAAGGCAAGCGAAATGTTTTTAATTTCGTATTTGAGATTTAGAGGTTATTTAATGGATATGGTGTATTTTATGATCTCCTGGACATCATCTTTGTTTGTTGAGTTGTTACATGTTATTTTAACATGATTTGGCTTCCTAGAACCAAGAGACACTCTAATGTGATAAAATGTAGAACCTACTACATCGTGTGTGTTTCAAGAATGCTCCATTGCATATCTTGAGAAAAAATCTAGTGAAGGTTACATAACTCAATAGATCTTGTGAGCATTATATTAAAAATGAGACATATTTTATATTTCAACAAATATGCTTTTCTAAGAGGAAACTTATCACTCTTACGAATGCTTTGTGAAACAAATATTTTAGTGTATGACCAATTTTACTTGTTTATGCAATGACACATGCTGTATTGGGTTATTATTCAACTGTAATATCCTATATTTGTTAACATGATGCAATGTATTCTCTTATAACATAACCATTCATGTTACAAAGAAAATAAGATGCATGAGATATAGGTTATCTTTTGTCAATCTTTTGATAAGAGAAATACATGTGATATTCTCAAAGATTGATGACTTACATAATAGTTAATAACATATTATGTGTTGGGAATTATGATTTGATGTTCACAAAACTATATGTGCCGAAATTAAGACAAATGAAACAATAGGATCTTAATGTAATATTTAAGTTAGCTTTCTTTGTAAGCTAGGTTTTCTGTGTAAACTCTATTTATAAAGGGTTAGGCGGCAGTATATTGGCATCTAGAAAAATGTTGATCTCTTGTGTGAGTTGGTTTGCAAACGTGTGCCTGTACACGTTTGTTTGTAGTTGTTAGTTTATGAATAAAGAGGCGCCTTGGATATTTTCATTACAACCTTGTTAACATTATTGTTCATATTTATTCCGCTATTTATCAATGATGTTTTCCTAGATGGGCTTAAATGGGACTTTTCAATTGGTATCAGAGTGAGTGGCTCTCAATATCTAGGATCTACAAGGTTGGAGATGGAGCAGATTCAATGGAAGAAGAGCAGATCTGGTAAAGGAGATTTATTTGTTCTTTGGCGGGAAGAGGTAAAATTATCTGTTTGACGCATACTCTATGTATTTGATCGGTAATTATTTGTCGATTACTGTATGTGGGGCTAGTTTACACAATTGGATTTTACCTCGTACTGATCGAAGATCTAATTAATTGGTCGGTTTTCATTTATTCGATTGGTTTGTCGCTTGCTAATTGGTCGGTGTGGGTGATGATTGATCAATTGATTATTATTTTATTCGAATTGGCACGTGTCGGGGTCAGTGGAAATTTGTTGATTCGTCTTTGATATTAAACGATTGTGGGGTCAGTGTGTTATTCATTATCTAATACTGATTCAAGATTTATTGTGGGGCTGATCGGTGGAAATTGCTATTGGTCAAGTCGTATTATATATCAATCGTGGGTCAAAGCAATGAGATCTGTTTGTCGCTTATGGGGTTTTGTCGTTTCGTTGTTGGATTGATTTTATTGAAATTCGCTTGTACAGATCAGTGTGGGCCAGATCATGTGAATTAATGCTGGTTGACATAATAAATTAAGTCTGGTCTGGTTGGGATCTCGATTAAGTCTGGTTTCGAAAATTAAGTCTGGTTACCAAACTTAATTAAATCTGGTCTTCGAACATTAATTCTGCTCATGGGTGATCGTTAATTCTGGTTTTGGTTTCTGGTTAATACTGCTTGCTCTAGATGGATCGCGGACATAACTTTATTTTTATGGCTTGTTTTGGTGATTATTTGAAGAAGACGATTAAATATTACTTATTTGATGTTGTAGTTGAGTTTCACAGGGTTGCGTTCTTATCATATCTCAAAGTGAGTGTAACACTTTGGAGATAACTTGCTTGTTTTATACGGTGGTGACAAAGACTTGATGAATCTAGCAAAAGTGTGTGATCTATTGGACTGTACCTCCCATGCGCTTAATGCTCACATTTGCTAGGATTTATCAAGAGGTCCTAGTAGCCTACTTCTTAGTATAAGTTTGGAGTCACGTGGATAGTGCAAGAAATAAGACGCAAGATTGGGAAATTCAACTTCTTCATCAGGTTTGGTATATTTGGTTTTCTTCATCAAGTGATCGGTTCATAGAGTCTACAGAGTTCGTGATTCAAGAGATGGTAAACATGCTTAGTTTCAGGGGAAGCTTGTTTAACCATCTACATGTACCACTTAAGGGGAAGCGTTTGATTCAAGTTGCATTGAAGACCCCTATTTGGATGATTACAAAAAGGGGAAGAAGATTGTTGCAACTTTGTATTCGTGGTGACATGTTCAAGAAGACCTCAAGGAAGCATTGTTTCAAGAGATAGTTTTATAACATCAAATAGGGGAAGATTGTTGGGAATTATGATTTGATGTTCACAAAACTATATGTGCCGAAATTAAGACAAATGAAACAATAGGATCTTAATGTAATATTTAAGTTAGCTTTCTTTGTAAGCTAGGTTTTTTGTGTAAACCCTATTTATAAAGGGTTAGGCGGCAGTATGTAGGCATCCAGAAAAATGCAGATCTCTTGTGTGAGTTGGTTAGAAAATGTGTGCCTGTACACGTTTGTTTGTAGTTGTTAGTTTATGAATAAAGAGGCGCCTTGGATATTTTCATTACAACCTTGTTAACATTATTGTTCATATTTATTCCGCTATTTATCAATGATGTTTTCCTAGATGGGCTTAAATGGGACTTTACATTATGTGTGACACTTTTACTAGACATGTGGCTTTGATTGTTGAGTTGTTCATGAGCAAAGTTTACATATGTTGTTTGTTTGCTCGTGTTTGGTTTTTCGGAAATGACACATTTACCAATTGCATTGCAATGTAAATTACTTGTATATTTCGGATGAAACATCCAATTTGTCAATCCTACTTAGTTGTGTATTTTATGCATCTTTTAAACATGTTAGTTTAAAGTATGGAACACAACCATTGGACAAGAAGAATTAATATGGCATCTTCAACACAAGTGTGAGTTATGATCCGATGCATATTATATTCATCTTGAGTGGATGTCATTATTTTCATAACAATCGAGTGTGATTGAGTATGTAGATTCAAGATAATATATTTCCTCATATTTTGATGTTATCTTGAAGCTAGACAAATAATGACTCCAATTTCATGTCCACACTCGAAAACTTGTCAATTAGATTTGATAATGATATCAATCATAATTTGAATAATGAATTGATATGTACTCGAAATCTTTCTTGACCCTCACGATCACTCCTTTTAAAAAGAAAATAAAAATTTAAGGAGTGTGTTCCATTTATTCTAATACTAGTTGTATGTGTGAGGTTAATGACATATTAAGTTGCTACTTCAATATTGTCATTTATTTTTATTTGAGAAAAACTATTTATATTATTAAGTATAATATTCTTAGTTTTTCGACACCTCATTAGTATAAAAATAATTATCTTAACTATTTTTATACAACATACGTAAAATACTAAATGTTTAAAACATTTTGTATGTGTGTTAAATCAATGCAAGTTTAATACATTTTCTTTTACTTAAATACTAATGTATTAAAATGACATTTTATCTTGTTTAGACAACCCATGGTCAAACAAGACAAAATGATGTAATGTTTTAAAGATCATGTTACGGATTTTATGAAAGTGTTAAGTATTTTTGGGTGATATACTTTTACACTTAAACCTCTGGAAAAATAATTGTGTAAGACAATTTCTTTCGACACACATGATCCACCAACTTAGTTTCTATTCCTAAGGAGGTTACTACACCATTTTAAAAACTTGCAACAAATGCAAGAAAAATGGTCTATGCCTATATGCAATGCAAACTAATTACTTAATATAGTGCAAGTAATTTAGCATGAGCCTTATAAATGCATAAACCGGAAAGCTATAATAAACAAATAGCAACGTGGCAATAAAGACACTTATGCATATAGATAAAATTAGCTTAACTAAAGAGAACAGTAAGCATACACAAATATCAATACTAAGACACAAATAAAAACAAATAACCATTTAGGTTAACACACAAAAATACTTATCGTCATTTTCTGTATTAAGTATAACAATGTATATTAGCTTGATTTTATTTGAAAATGAATTATTTTCCACCCCATTTAAAAATTTGATCAAGTTCAACACCTTGAAATCATGAATACATCAACGTGTGATGTTCACTTTGTGATTTGACGAAAAATTTGTGCAATCGGCATGACCGAAAAAGACTCTCTGTTACGAATTAAAGACACTCGTAAATTTTAATTTACAATCACTTTCTAAAAGTATTTTTAAGTGAAAGTAGACTCAATTACGTTTAAAACGATAGGTGGCACGACTTCTACGGACTTAAGGTTGATTTTATACGAATTTTTGAAAATTACCAAATTCTGAAAATCAGACGAAGGTACCGTTAAATTTAGCGGTACCGACCATATTTAGTGGAACCTTCCATTAAATTTAATGGTGCCGTACCTGTTATTTCAGTTTTGAACAGAACCAACTTTTATTAATTTAAGAAAACCTTCAAGCTAGTATGACAACGTATACTTAAGAACAAAACTTGTAAGTATTAAGCAACTAAATACTTTTTATATTTTTATCACCTTCATGGGTAATTTGATACATGGATCGTACTCAATTTTGAAAACCATTTGTTTTAAAAATTTGAGCAACCTGTCTCTGATACCAATTGTGGAAACCGTAGAGGGGGGTGAATACGTTTCCATTTAAAACTTAAAAACTTTTTGTATCAAATATCCGATCATATGTGACGTAATATGAAAAGTGTCAACAATGAGCATATATCATATAGGGATAAATAAATTAAACTACAACACAAGCACAATCAGCGATGACACATACATAATTAACATAACATAAGCAACTAGCCACATAAGCATAAACGCAATGCAAATATAAACCTAAAGCGATAAAGAATAAAGTGAAAGTAAAGAGATAAGTAAGAAGGCGCAAACCGGACACGGTGATTTATAGTGGTTCGGTCACGAAGCTCCTCTTCGCCCTACTCCACTCCCCGAGTACCCAACTCGAGAGTTACTTCACTAATCAACAAACTCCCTTCAGGCGGAGAAAACCGTACACGTCGCTTAACTTGTTTTTCGACACTAAGCTAGATTTCGAGTGCTAATCTTAGCTAGCACCAATCTACACGTCGCTTATCCTATTTCCGACACTAAGCTAGATGTCGAGTGCTAATCTTAGCTAGCACCAATCTACCACGATCTACCCTTGATCCACTTGATCAATCACACAAGCCCAATGGCTTCAAGAGATCTCCAAGATCTCGACAAGATCACAATGATCTACACCCACTTGACTCGATCTACCCAATCTACCCTTGATCCACATGATCAATCACACAAGCCCAATGGCTTCAAGAGATCTCCAAGATCTCAACAAGATCACAATGATCTTCCCTCACAAACTCTCAAAAGAAAAATGATCTTGATGTATGCTATGATACAATCAAGAGTGTAACAAATGTTACAAGACCTAACAACTACAACTCTTGTATCTTCTTGGATACCTTGAGTTCTTCTCTTGCAAATGAAGAGGAATGATAACACTATGTATCTACTTGGATACTTTGTGTTCTTCTCTTGCTAATCAGAGGGATGACAAAACTTTGTATCTACTTGGATACTTTGTGTTCATCTCTTGCTAATCAAGAGGGATGACAACACTTTGTATCTACTTGAATACTTTGTGTTCTTCTCTTGCTAATCAAGAGGAATGAAGAGGATCAATAGAATGGATGATTGGATCACTCTTAAACAAACTAAGACTCCCCAAATGGTCAAAGAAAGTCATCTATGTGAGGAGGGATTAGACCAGAGAAAAGTGACTGGAAAAAATCAAGTTGGAAGTGTGAAATGGTCCACTATTTATAGGCAAGGGAAAAACTAGCAGTTACAGACCCACGGCTCCACTAATTTTCAGATGGCTCCACTAAATTTAGTGGAGCCGTCGGTACTTAATGGTACCGTGGACGCTCCTTCGTTTGTCTTTAGTGGGGAAGATTTATTTAGGAATGTTTGGAGCTGTTTTGGGGGGAAAATTGACTGTTGGGATTTTTAAACTTATTTTTCAAAATAAAACATTTCTTTTTAATTCAAAAATAATTTTTAAAATATATTTTTGAAAAAATGTTTTGTCACATTAAAAATGTGAAGTTTAGAAAAATATAATCCTTTGATCATTTGTCAAGTAGTAGATTTGTTTGTCCATACCTTGAGTGATTTATGTCGGGATGGAAATATACGACTTCGTTGAAGCATACTTGAGACGTCGGGAGGTGTTTATGTAAGTATGCATTGATGATTTGTGTTTATAAGTAACTTGCACATTTTACGTTATGCATCACAAGTTACATGTTTGTCATTATTAAAACCAAAGAAACCGTTTAGTTTAAATATCGTAATATTTGCACTAACAAACTTGATCAGTATTAATACCATCAAACTTATCTTTTTCATTACCAGACTTAATAACCTCAGCAGACTTAATAATCTCCTCATCAGAATTAATCTCTTCATCAATTATCAACTTTCTTTTTAGCCTTCTTTTCTTGTTTTCTTGTTGAATTTCGCTCAGAGATTGGGCTAATGTTTCTGCTGCTTCCATTCCTTCAGGACTTATATCTGCACCTTCAGTTGTTTTATCCTGAGCTGGAGTCTTAAAAGTCTGTTCTTCATTAAAATTCCTCCCCTGTTTGGAAGAATTTTCATTAGCACCCTCTTGGTCATCAAAATCAACCCCCTTGTCTTTCATGACTTTCTCCATTTTCTTCACTTTCCTGACTAAAGTCACAACAGCCCCACTCAAAGCTTTGTTGTCCTTCTCCAATGCTGTTACTCGATGAACCAAAGTAGGCACCAGCTGCAAAAGACCTTCCGCAGTCATGGAAGTAGATTCCTCCTCCTGAGTAGGACTTGGAACCTGAGTTTGCTGTGGTGGTGAAGGTGGTGTGTGTGTAGGTACTCTGGGTTGAGATGATGATAGACTTGGTTGTGGTGTGGGTGTGGGTGACCTGGGTTGTTCCTGGGGTTTCTCCTCACGGGTTGGCTGCACTTGTGCAGCACTAGAGGTACCTGCAATGTTAGTTGTACCAAAAAGCATAGCAGGAAAAAGTGGCCAATGTGCCCCAGAAAAACCCCTTTTCATATTTGCAAAGATTTTATCTTTAAAAGCCACACTATCAAAAGTCTGCATTTTATTGTCAGTTTCAAAATTCAAAATCATTTGCAGAAATCGAGGATACATTAGAAATTTGTGCTTACTGTTTACATTGGCTACCATGCCATCAAAAATAAGTTTTGAAAAGTTAAAAGGCTTTCCAAGTGAAAGACAAACCAATGCAGAAGCAATATTGCTTCCAAATTGATCCCATCCTCCACTCTTGGGACTTAGGCAATGTAGCAAATGGTGAAGTAAAAATTTCCACTGAGGTGAGAAAAAGTTCTTCCAAAAAGTAAAAGTACCATCAGTGGGATTGCCTATGGTTTCATACCCTCTAAAAGTTCATCATTAGGCAATATATAATCCCCTGAAGCATCATCCAATTGAAGACTACTCCTTATGGATGCTTCAGTGATAAAGAATTCGTATGTATCTATTGTTGCCCTTAACTGTGGTGTCCCATCAGTAAGAGTTTCAGAGGTAACAGACCCCCAAAACTGCTTAACTAGGGAAGCATAGATTGTAGGATTATGAGTTAAAGCATACCGAATGGAAGAACCTCTCAAGAAATCCACAATCTGCTCGAAACCTTCACGTTTGTTTGGTTTCTTCAAGAAACCAACCTGGTTGTGCTTGTCACAAAACTTTAGAGAAGCCATTGTTGATTGGTAAGTGCTGGTTGACTATTGACTTTAGGGTTTATACTGGCGGTTAAAAAGAGAGTAATCTTGCCCGAAATATAATTTAAAATTAGAAGTAGATAATGGATAAAGATGAAACAGTAATTAAATCTCATCCATATATACTTC